>CABHPQ010175957.1:17554-37043 GCA_902168405.1 Peromyscus aztecus | reverse complement strand
GGGGGGAGAGAGGGAGGGAGAGGGAGAGAGAGAGAGAGAGAGAGAGAGAGAGAGAGAGAGAGAGAGAGAGAGGTAGCAGAAGTAGTTTTTCAACTTTACTAAATAGCAAAGTAATACAAATTAACCTGAAGCTCCAATTCTTCACCAAATCAACAATAAATATTTATCTATAGAAAAGAATATAATACATAAACACTCAAACTCCAAGATAAAATAGTGTATTTTTAAACAGTTTTAGACTATATGGTCAGAAGCCCTAAGTGTTCATACTCTTAACATAACAGCAAAATATAAAAATGGCTTAAATGGCAAACATTAGGGAAGTTATTTTTATAGTTAACTAAATTATTCAAAATTCAAATAATCTAGAGGAAAATGTATTAGTTAAAGGTGTAAAATGCAATGTTATAAAGAAAAGGAACACAGAAGTATATCCAGCATGACAAATTTTGTATTATAGAAGACAACATACTCAAATGTTAACAAAAGTATAATTATGGGGGGCTGGGAGATGACTCAGAGGTTAAGAGCACATGTTGCTCTTGCAGAAGACCTGAGTTCAATTCCAGGCACCCACATGGTGATTCAGACATCCGTAACTCTAGTTCCAGGGAATCAAAAGCCTTCTGACTTCTGTGGGCAACGAGCACACACATGATCCACATACATGCATTCAGGCAAAACATCTGTACACATAAAAAAATAAAAATAAGAAAACTTAAAAGTCATTTTTAAAAAGTGAAATTATGGGTCACTTAAAAATTTACTACTATTTTTAAAAAAGATTTTATCTTTATTTTTAAGTGACTCTGTGTGTGTGTGTGTGTGTGTGTGTGTGTGTGTGTGTATCTGTGAGTGGTGTGTGCACATGTGTGCATGAAGGCCAGAGGCATATTAGATCCCCTGGAGCTAGCATTATAGGCATTGTGAGTCATCCAATGTGGGTGACAGGAATTGAATCTCTGAAAGAGCAGTACTTGCTCTTAACCACTGAGTCATCTCTCAACCCCAAATTTATTACTTTTTAAGAATGTTTAATTCTAGACAAGAATTACGTGATTAAGTATAATAATAGAAAATTAGCTAGACAAGTTTGTCATGATACATCTGAGCATACCAATATCTGTGGTGGATATTAGGTGTAGAGATGCTGGCTTCAGTAGGGCTGAGCTGGTCTGATGGCCTCACATGAATTAAGAATTCAGGTTATTGTAGACAGCTGTCCTCAATAACCATCCTCACCTACTCCAAAAAAGGTAAACCAGCTGAGACAACTGACTCTTACCTGCCACAATGGGTACCCTTTTGGAACCTCATTCTGAAAAAGCATGTATAAGACTATTAGACCACACAGAAGTAGATCATAATACCAAGATGAGACAAAATTACCCTAAGGCTCACTCTATGCTAACTATTAATGAAAAGGAAGGATTACAGGAAAAAAAAAAAAGTTTTCTGGATGCCCATATATACAATGATGCAGATGTTTACTCAGGAAATGAATTCCCTGAACTGAAGTCTAATGCCCATTATTCTTAACTAAAATCAAAACACTTCCAACAAACTTTACAGAGCTAGAGTGGTTTTTACAGAGAAATTGTCCCCCCCTCATGAAAAAATAATGTTCCATTCATAAACTGTAAAGAAAACAAAAAAACATAAATGTTCCAATCATAAAACTGCAAAGATAATATATATAAAGCACATCAAAAACTCTAGAGATAAGCCAGGCATTTGATAAAAAGCCTTAACTTTTCAAGGTAACTATCACATAGCATTTTTACATTGGTTTACTATAAAATACTATAAATTTATCATAAAATCTCTAAGTCCTCCAAATGAAGTACTGCCAGATTATCTTCATCATGTTCTTCCAAATAGATATTTAAAGCATCCATATTTTTAAAAACTTCAAGAAAATGGTACAACGCAATACTAAGCAGCCTATCAGTTAACTAATTTTTTAAAAACCATAAACATCTATTCCCAAGATATCAAACTAAATCAGTAAGCCTGTACTAGTGTGTACCATTATCTAAATTCTTTAAAAGAAAATATACTGTTAAATTACTTGGCATATAGTACAATCAGGATACTTCCTTCAATTTTTAAGATGTGACTAAACAAAAGCTTGTAATAAAGCATTTTCTTAATTACTAAATTGGTTGTATCTTGACAAAAAAAAAAAAATCACATAGTAGGAAACTTTTTACTGTTCCAATTGCTTTCCATTCTGTGTAAACAGCTGGACTCAAATTTCAGCATCCAAAGATTCTCTTAGGCACATCCAGTGAAGGTTCACCCAAATGTCCATGTCGTTGCACTCAAGTTGGTTCACAGCACTTTTCAACAACTACTCTTGCTATAAGGTTGAGTGTACCTCCCTTCTTGCCCAAAGTTATAATGTGACTCAGGAAATTTAAAAAAAAAAAAATGTGTCTGTCACAGTAGAAATGTACAAGGAAACAGTTTTTCAAAGATAACAATACGGCTGACCTGGAGTTCCACTAGTTCAATGTTTTCTGCTTTGCATAATTACCAAAAAAGACCATTTATACCTGTTCTGTGTGTGAATAGGGCCACCTTCCCCTCCAAAAATATAAACAGTGCACATCACAGTCATACAGTGGCCTCCATCTTCAACTACCATTTGATTTTCCACAATTACCTTAGAAACTGTTACCTCTTCTCAAAGGCCAAAAACTTACTAAAGTAATATAAAAAAAATAGAAACTATAGTAAATATTAATTTACTTCAATGTTTGATTGGCATACAATTCAGAAGAGATGGCAAAAACAGAAAGAATACCAATGTTTCAGAGATCTTAAAAAAGGTTCTGACAGTCAGAAATGAACAAACAGCACCTAGCCTGTATATTAAGGAAAGAAGGAGAGTATTCATTAGACATTACTCATTTCACCTCTACAATGGGATTCTAGCTTTAAAAAAGACTTTTATTCGCCCGCCTTCTCCCTTTCCATTAAAAAAAGGCAAAGTGTTGAGGTTATATGAAAATCTGTTTATAACTGGAATTAAGTACTGTATCAGGAGATCCATTATAATTTGATTAACAGATTAGAACAGAATATAAGAATACACAAACAATTTTACAGGTATTTAAAGGCTTCCTTAAAAAATTATTAAATGGAAAACTGAAATATACCTGGAACATGCTTTAGAACAATCCAAAAGTCTGCTTCTTTCATGAACTTCATTTAAATCTTTTCCCATTAGTTTTAATAAAAGGAACTACTAAAGGAATTCAATCAAGATAATATCACAGTAAAAAGCATTTCTCAAGACTGTTTAAACTCATATTTAATATGCTATATGAAAGAGACTTATTGTTAGAAGTTCACACCTATAAAGTGTTTTTTAAATCATTCTTGCTATTGAGTTTACATGGTTAGGTATAAATTCAAATAACCAATATGATTTTTCTTGAAATATCTTTTGTACACCAGCAATATGTTGCCTTATGCATAAAACAGAAAACTAAAAAGAAAAAAGTCACCTATAAAACTTTAGAAAACCAAAACTTTCCCCTCTTCAATGCAGCAATAAACAATGTTGTCATGACCTATTAAGCATGTTACTTTACAAAATATTCCTAGTCATATGATTCTCTTCAATAATGAGAACTCTTCACTTAAGAACCATTCAGATATCATCTTTCTTCCTCTATGAAATCTCAAGACTGCCTCTGTAGCACACAGTATCAGATGTGACAATTCAGGGAAAGCAGATATGTTAAAAATGTAATAAACTACAGACCCTTTTCTCTATGAGAGCTGAAACAAGCCAATTTCCAAGTAACTTTTTAAAGCTTGGGAGACTAAGAGGAAAGTTTTTTTTTTAAATATTCTTTACAATTTGAGTGACAAGGTAGGATAGAAAATGTGCAATATGGGTAACTAGTTTATCATCCACTAAACCTGAGGGAAAACACACAAAACTATTGTTTTAGGAGGAACAGTAATTAGAAAGCTTTCATGAAAAAAGTATATTATTCCAGACACCATAAGCACAAGTGCAGAGACTAGATAATAAAGCAAGGTGCCTATTCCTGAGGAAAATGTACTTGTACTTAGTAATAATGCTGAACAGTGAGTATTAAACCTATGCAGTGCTAAAAAGGCAATGATGGAAGTTCAGATAGTATATTACAGAGAAAGGCCTGTAGGAATTCCATTGCTTAAAAAATAATCTTGTCCCTGTCATTAACCACTTAATGTTTTTGCTGATGTGCTAAAGTGCACTGGCAACTCAGAGCAGGTTTGCTTGTTTTTTAAGTTGGCCATGTCTTGTTAACAGACTGCAGTCTTCAAATTTATATAGAGCTGCAGGTCTCCTGGATTTTTTCAAGTGTCACTCATCTAACTGAGTCTGACAGCTAAGAAAAGCCATCAAGTGCTTTACAGTCAGTTTAAAAAACATCCTCTACCTGGTATCTCTGCAGTGATTGTCTTGCTGCTCCCTGAAACCTCTTCATCATCATCTGATGAGCTCGTGCTTGAGTCACAAGTCAGGTCACTATCACTGGTACTACTGTCCTGCAGCAAGTTGTACTTCTTTCTTGCAGCAGCCTCCCTTTTCTGCCTCAGTAGTCTGATCCTTTCCTTGTGCTTTTGGCTCCGATGACCTTTAACCTTGGTGACTCGACCATTCTGCTTCTCACTGGACTGCCGGTTTTTCTTGGCAGCCATCGTAGATGTTTCACTTTCAGAACGGGACCTCCTAGACTTGCGCCCAACAGTGGCACCAGGCACTCCTGAAGTATCTCCTTCTACTGTTGTTTCTGCTTGAGAGGGTTCATTCTCCTCTACAGAAGACAACGTATCTGAATCAGCCAAGTGACCACTAGAGGAAGGGGAAAGCATGCAGTGATTAGAGGAGTCACTCTCATAAACTCGGCCAGTTGTGGGCTTGTCACTCTCTGTGGATGCTAGCTGAGACTCTGAAGAGTCCCTTCTCAGTTCCATCAACAAACAGGGCATTGAAGAAAGAACTGCAGAGTCGGCTACACCATCCTTCGGAACTTGAGATTCCAGTTCTACAGAACCATCTTCCTCCTTGACCGTCTCTTGTTCAGAGGTTTTTGGTGGGGCTGCAGACTCAATGAGTTCTTCTACTTTTCCCACTGTCTCCTCCATCTTCATTTCAGAATTCCAAATTAAATCATGGAGCAGAGTCTAGGAAACGATATCAAAGATGCAACAGGAAAGCAGCCTGTATGAAAACACATAAAGTCAATGACTAGAAATGGAAGATTATTTAACCTATACAGTATGCTATTTTCCTAAGTGGCAAAAGCTACTACTTAGGCAGACCTTTAAGATATTATGCACCCATACTCTGCTTGACTGGCAGTCAGATTCACAAGATTTAATAGCATCACAATCCTAGCTGTCTTATCTACTAAAAGCAGAACATTAATCCCCTATTGCTGTAATTACAGTAAGTAACCAAAGAGTTAAGTTTAGAACTTTAGATAGAGTTGGGAAAGTAGTGTAGCACACAGTGCTTGTTTAGGGTACCTGAAGCCCTGTATCAAAATAAGAAAGACTTAAAAGACTCAAGAAAGAAATCTTTGAAAACCTTTAATATAATTAATGTGTACTTGGCTTTAGTATAAATGAAAAGAATGATTTAAAATATGACTACTCTGGGGCTGGAAGTGTAGTTCAGTTGATAGAGTGTTTGCTTCATATATATGAAGCTGGGGTTCAATCTTCACCACTACCTAGAATTAGACATGATGGTACATGCCTGTGATTTCAGCACTATAGAGGCAGAGGCAGAAAAATTAGTTGAGGTCATCCATAATGAATTTCAGGCTACCCTGGGATACATGAGACCCTATATCAAAAAAGAAAAAACAAAAACCAAAAAACAAGGAGGGGTAATCTGACCTAGACATGGTAGCACAGGCCTATAATTCCAGCTACTTGAGAGGCTGAAGTATGAGGATCTCCAAGTTAAGATCTACTTGGATAACTTTCGAGGCTCTGTCTCAAAATGAAAACAAAGGGGGCAGAAAGATGGCTCAGTGGTTAAGAATACTTGGTGCTCTCACAGCACATCTTGGTTTGGCTCCCAGAACCTACACAGCTGCTCCTTTCTGTAACTCCAGCTCCAGGGCATCTGGTGTGTGTGTGTGTGTGTGTGTGTGTGTGTGTGTGTGTGTGTGTGTGTGTATGTGTGTATGTGTGTATGTGTGTATGTGTGTATGTAGGTATGTATGTATGTATTATATATACAGGCAAATACTTCTACACATATGAAATAAATCTTTAAAAAATATATACATATAATGGGGGAAAGGGCTGGTATGTAGCTTAGTAGTAGAGTGTTTGTCTAACATGTTTAATGCCCTGGTACCATCAAACACAGCAGTAGCCTGGGAATCACTGTAACTGAAATGATAGTTTTATACTCAATTCCCTAAAGAAAGAGGAGATGTAAAAGGGAGAACTATCTAATGTACTCTCATGGATTGTTAGGGGATTGGTGGTGTGTTTTGTTTTGTTTTGTTTTGTTTTGTTTTGTTTTGTGTGTGTGTGTGTGTGTGTGTGTGTAGGTGCATGTGGGGGCAGATGAAAATCTGTGTCATTCCTCAAAAGCCATCTGCCTGTTTTGTGAAACAGGATCCCTTACTGGCCTGGAGATGGCCAATTCCACTACACTGGCTGGCCAGTGAGTTGTAGGGAAGCCTGTCTTTGCCACCCCAGCACGTGACTTTTTAACACAGGTCCTGGGTATCAAAGTCAGGTCTTCTGAATGAGCTATCTCCTCACTGCTTCCTTTAAAAAAAAAAAAAAAAAATCAACTACATACTTTTGGTAAATGAGGAACCAAAGTAATTATAGGCATCAAACATGTCTGCATTCCCCTCAACAGAAGCTATCCCAAAGGAGGATTAAGAAACAAGGCCATCTGGGCATGGTAGCATATCCGTGTAATATGGCTCTTGCAAGGCTGAATTTGGACTGAAAGTTGGGCATCAGGCTAAGCTACATATTGAGAGCCTGTCTCAAAGGCCAAATTCTGCTGTTCTCTTAGTCCATCTACTGACTGAGTCTTGTGTCCGATGTTTTGTTTCAAAAGCAATAGCCACTACATACAGTTCAGTTACTTTGTGAACCCAGGAAATTTCTGACTAGGTTCAGGTTTAAAAAAAAAAAACTCCCTATACATTTTACACCTTATATGCTAGATTAAGCCCCCAATGTCCTCACCACCACCATGAAGGACACAGCTCTGATTAACCGTGAGCAGAATACAACCTTTAACCACAAGTCTGTAACCTTTTCCATCGAAAAGTTCATTGATGGTTTTCCAGAGACTGCTAAGAAGGAGTAAGGCAAGCCACTCCCTCACCTTGTACATATAATACAGAAGGCAAGGACCATGATGTCCTCATAGGCCACAAGTGCAAACGTTAATCATGATGGTATGCTAGTAAGGTATAATACAGCTTCTCCATTACTTTAGTCTACCAAGTATCAGTTCATTTTATGACAAAAAAAAACAAAACAGAAAATACCAGAAAAAGCCTTTTATTGCTCTAAACATTAGAAGTATCATTTTTTATGTACCATTTTTTTTTTTTTTTGCTTTGCATAGCCCTGTTCGCTAATAAAATGGACATTGTGATAGTTTCCTTAACAAACTCAGGAAGACTAAAATATTCCTACTAGAGCATTTACTAATTTGAAACACTCTTGTATAGCCTACTCCATAAACAAATATGTATTACAACTAATTTTTTAACTAAATGAAAATACACATAGTTCTAAAAGAAATGTAACACTGCTGAAAGCCAACAGAGGGAGTATAAGCTAAACCAATAAACAGAGTGTCACAAGTAAAGTATGCTAACAACATAAAATATTTATATGTCTATATAAAATACCCCTGGAATAAAAAAATAATAAGCCAAAATTTTCTGATAAAAATAAAAGAAGCGAGAGTTGAGGCTGGCAAGATGGCTCAATGGGTAATATAAAGGCAAAGGCACTTACCACCTAGCCTTATGGCCTGGGTTCAGTCCCTGGGAATCACAGGGTGGAAAAGACACCTGTAAGTTGTTCTTTGGCCACTACATACACACTGAGCACATGTGTATACCCCTACCCTCAAATAAATAAATACACTTAGAAAAAACTTAGGTGGGAGTTGGTGGGATTGGCATTTGCAAAAGCCCAGGGTTCAATTCCAAGCACTACACAAACAAGGCATGGTTAAGTATGTGTGCAATTCTAACACTCAAGAAGTGTAGGAGGAGACACAAAAATTCAAGATCATCCTTGATACATAACAAGATCAATGTCAGCCAGACTTTGCTGAGAGAGAGAGAGAGAGAGAGAGAGAGAGAGAGAGAGAGAGAGAGAGATGCTCTTCCAAGGACCTGAGTTCATTCAGTTCCCAGCACTCATATTGGGCAGCTGGACACACACACACACACACACACACACACACACACACACACACACAAATAAAAACAAACTTTAAAAAAAAGGAAAGAAAGAAAAAAGAACCCAGAGACATTGATAATGGCATGGGCTTTAGTTTGTTTTTGCTGCTGTTGTTTCTTTTTAAGATTTACTTGTTTTACTTTATGTGCATGTGCCTGTGCCTGAGTGTATGTCTGTGCACCACATGTATGTATACAGGTGTTCCTGGGGGCCAGAAAAAGCTTGCAACTGGGGTTATTAGTTATAGTTGCCCAGTTTGGGTGCTGGGAACCAAACCCACATCCTCTGCAAGAACAAGTGCTCTTAACTGTTGTGGAATAATCTTTCTGCACACTGTGAAGATGTGTCACTCTGACTGGTTTAATAAAAAGCTGAATGGTCAACGACTAGGCAGGATTAGGGGGCAGAAAGAACACTGGGAAGAAATTTGGAGATGAGAGGAGACATGGAGGAAGCAGAAAAGCAGGATGGACAGTAAGTATGTAGATGAGGTAAACAATCCTCAGGGCAGCACATAGATGAATAGAAATGGGTTAATTTAAGTTATAAGAGCTAGCTAGAAACAAGCCTAAACTATCAGCTGAGCTTTCATAATTGATAAGATAATAAGTCTCCATGTTGTGATTTGGGAGCTGGCTAGCAGGACAGATAAAGACTTGCTACACTTAACCAATGCGCCATCTCTCTAGTCTAGCTATGGACTTTTGACTAAACTCTCCTGCAATATGTTCAATAAAAAGCTAAAATCCAAAAAATCGACTAACTACTTATTAAGACCAAGACTCTTATTTCTTCAGAGAATATGTTATTATGGGTAGCACAAATGAATCTGAACTACTTTCTTTGTAAGAAACTAACAATATTATTTTCAATATTATATATCAATCAATAAGCTTGCATTTCAAGATCCTTAAACTTAAGTCGCAAATAAGAGTTCATTACAGCTGCCTAAAAATGTCAACAATACTGTGGTTAAAATCACTGTAATATTTCCCAAATCAATCACAAAGGACTGACATTAACCATAAACAGAACCAGTGAGCTCATCGAGGTATTTCCAAACAATGTGGGCATTGAGAAGGAAAGGGTTCTTTATATAAAGTGACACGAGACAACTCTCATGAACAAAAATTAAATGAGGAGGCTGAGAAGTGGCTCAGTTGGTAAAGTACCTGCTTTAAAGTACATGAGGACCTGAGTTTGGACTGCACACATTTATACCCCAGTGCCTGAGGGTAGTAGGAAACAGGCAGATTGAGTTCATTGGCCAACCAGTCTGGCAAAATCCATGAGCTCTAGGTTGAGTAAGAGACCCTGTCTCAAAAAAAACAAGGTGAAGAGTGATTGATCCAAGAAGACAACTGACATCAACCTCTGGCTTCCATACACATGAGCACACATGCACATGCCAACACGAATACGTCCATATAACACACACAAACCTTAAATGAACAGAAGAAATAATTATACTATCTGTTTAAGTACAAGCAATGGTATTTATGATTTTGTCTACAGGACACATAATCTCTAAAATAATCCTTGTTAACAAAGGTAGCCACCATCTACCTTGAGAGGAAAGAGAGGGGGAAGGAATAGAAGATATTATTATATGCAGTTCTGTACCTGTTAAATTTTGTATCATATACAATAAATCTCTCAAAGCTCTAACTTAAGTATTCTGAAAGGGTAGTGCTTTTTTTTGTGGACATGACACTCTATCATTTGGGTCATTTTTCATCAATAAATTCTATGAAGCTTCCCCCTAGAACAGTGGTCAACCTTCCTAATGCTGCAACCCTTTAGTTCAGGTTCCTCATTCTGTGGTGACTCCCAACTATAAAATTATCTTCACTGTTACTTCATAACTGTAATTTTGCTACTGTTATGAATCGGAATGTAAATATCTGTGTTTTCCAATGGTCTCAGGCGACCCCTTGAAGGAGTCATTCAGCCCTCAAGGGGTTGCAACCCACAGATTGAGAACCACTGCTCTAGGATATAATTTCCTTCTAATTAATCACAGAGTTGGGGCTAAAAAAGTCACCAGAAATCCAAGCTATAAAAAATTTCTTTATAATGGAATTAAAATAAAGTTCTCTAAACACAACAGAAAAGATATCATACATAAAGTTTGATATCATACATATACATGCCAAAAGAACAAGTTATCATTTTTATTATATTTGAGCTTATAATAGAATTATAGCATTTCCCCCTTCCCTTTCCTCCCTCCAGACCTTCCCACATTTCCCTCCTTGTTCTCATTCAAATCAATGGCCTCTTTGTTCATCAATTGTTCTGTGTGTGTGCATGTGCATGTGCGTGTGTGTGTGTGTGTGTGTGTTCCTAAATACATAATAAATACAACCTGCTCAGTCTGTATAGTGTTATTTTTACTTTTATGCATGTTTTCAGGGCTGTCCATTTGGATTGAATAACCAATTGGTGTGCTCATCCCTGGGGAAGACTATTTCTCCTGCTCTCAGTGTTCCTTAGTTGCCTGTAGTTCTTAGTATAGGGTAGAGGTCTCATGGGCTTTCCCCTGCCCAAAAAGTAGATTTTTTTGGTAAGGATAATCAAATAGGTGGAAGTAGAAAATGATTTTAACATGTGAAGCTGGGGCTGGTAAGATGGTTCAGCAGATAAAGACACCTGCCTCTGACAACCTGAGTTTGATCCCCAGGATCCACATATTAGATAGAACTCCTTGTCCTCTGACCTCCATATGCATGTAGTACACACACACACACACACACACACACACACACACACACACTCTCTCTCTCTCTCTCTCTCTCTCTCTCTCTCTCTCTCACACACACACACACACACACACACCAAGTTAATAAATAATTAAATTTAAAAGTGTTAGGACAAGAGAGATGGCTCGGCTAAAAAATGTACTTGCAGCAAGCAAAGCCTGACAACTTGGGTTCTATTCCTGGACTCACATGCTAGAAGGAGAGAACTGACTCCTATAATGTGTCTCTGACCTGCACACACATACCATGGCATGTGCATGCCGCCACCACACACACACACACATACACACACAAAAAAAAAAAAATAAATGTGATTTTTAAATGTATACAGTAGGATTTATATCATTTCAATGGGATAAAGGCCCTTAACCTTCTGGGTTAATGTTTATAATGTACAATGAGTATAAACATACACCATCATTCTTGTTAGAAGGGCAATCTCATCCATGATGCTCTTCCCATCAAACTAAAGGCAGCCTTTTCCTGTGAGGCTATTACAGCTCATCCCTGTCTCTTCTCCCTATGACCAGACAAAATGGACTGTTCTTTGACTCTCATTAGCCCATTCATTCATTTACACATTGATTCATATGTCCATTCACCTATTCATTTCTAAAATCTTGCCAGGTGTGGTAGCTCATGCCTGTAATCCCAACATGCAATCCAAATACTCAGGAGGCTGAGGTAGGATGAATTTTGGAGGCAAGCCTGGGGACACATAAAAGACCATCTCAAAAGACAAGGAGCTAGAAAGATGGCTCAGTAGTTAAGAGTGCTTCATGGTGGAAAGGGTACTTGAACTAACCTTTCCCTATACTCAGATCAGTGACTACCCTAATTGTCATCATAGAACCTACATCCAGTGACTGATGGAAGCAGATGCAGAGACTCACAGCCAAACACTTGGCCAAGCTCCTGGAGTTCAGTTGAAGAGAGGAAGGTATAAGAGCAAGGGGGAATAAGATCGTGATGGGAAAAAAACAGAGACAGCTGGTCCAAGATAGTGGGAGCCCACGGACTCTGGATTGACAGCTGGGGAGCCTGCATGAGACCACACTAGGCCCCTTGAATGAGGGTGACAGATGTGTGGCTTGATCTGTCTGTGAGTCCTCTGGCAATCAGACCAGGACACATCCTGAGTACATGAACTGGCTTTTTTAGAGTCCATTCCCTATAGTACTATGCCTTACTCAGGCTTGATGCAGAGAGGAGGGGCTTGGGCCTGCCCCAACTTGGTATGCCAGCCTATGTTGAATACTCAAGGGAGGCCTGACCCCCTATGAAGAGTGGATGGGGGGTGGGAAGGCAGGAGGTGCAGGGGGAACAGGAGAGGAGGAGGGAGGGGGAACAGTGGGCAGTATGTAAAATGAAAAAAAAAAACTTTAAATAAACAAGTAAACCTTAAAAAAAAAAAAAAAAGTACTTGTTGCTCTTTCAAAAGACTAGAGTTTGGTTCCACATCACCACAACCTCCTCTAAGTAAGCTCCAGAAGACCGAATGCCCTCTTCTGGCTTCTGCAGGCGCACACACCACACACACACACACACACACACACACACACACACACACACACACACACACACCCTGTGTATACACTAAAAATATGTCTTAAATATAAACATAAATAAATTTTTTCTATTTACTACCTCAACTTCCCACCTCCACCCCTTGAGACAGGGTCTCTCTATGTAATCTTGGCTGGCTTGGAACTGACCATGTAGACCAGAATGGCCTCAAACTCACAGAGATCCACCTCCCTCTACCTCCTGAATGCTAGGATTAAAGGTGTGCACCACAATTGGCTCCCGTGTTCTTTCACAGGATACTTCACTTTGTTGTCGGTGAAGAGTATATCCAGTCACTGGGGACAATCATGTACATGAATGGGTCAAAATGAGTTACCTGGTAGAACATGAGATTCCAGAATTTTTGGTACCATGATATAGTGTAGCTAGCTACTAAGGAAGAACTGGTAAGGACCCCATTTGCTACTTCAGAAACCCTTCAAACTGCACTACCAAGGGTAATACTGCATAGAAGCACCCATTAAATTCACTTGCTAGAGTGGTTCTGGACAATAGAATATTTCATGATTATTAACTCGCTAAACAAGAAGTCTATGATATTGCTGATACTGCACGCTCTACTTCAACAAACTTCTGTGGGGAAGCTGAGACCCAATTATAAATGACAAGGGAATAAGCCATGTTTACCAGTCTCACCCCAGTTTCCTTGGTCATTTGTTTAACTGGTTGCTTTGAAGCCTGGATTTTTAGAAACCAAATAATTTTGAAAACTGGGACTATCAGATACTCTTAATTTTGCTCTGTATTATCCTTTTTAAATTTTGGATCTGTTGCCTGTCAAGTTTCTGAAGAAATACAAGTACCAGAGGTCAGCCATCTATCTCAGTGGGTAAAGGCACTTACAACCAAGCCCAAAAACCTGAGTTCAACTCCCAGGACCCATATTTGAAAGAAAACCAACTGCTGCAAGTTGTCCTCTGACCATATGCACACTGTGGCACATGTGCACTCACATACATACATGAAAACATATGTGAATGCAGACACATAAGCACTGGGCTAGCAAAATGGCTCAAAGCCTGACAACTTGAGTTCAATCCCCAGGACCCATATGATAGAAAACTGACTTCCCAAAGTTGTCCTTTGACTCCTGCATCAGCACTATGAAATGTATGCGTATACTTGCAAACACTTGCAAGCACACAAGCACACACGCACAAGCATACACACACACAGAGCCACAATAAATAAATGTAGTACTAAAAAACTTAAAAGAAGTATATAAAGTGGAAACAAATTAAGAGCAACTATATTAATGTGAGTAAATTTTAGAAACAATGGTAAGAGAACTCAAGAGAAAAGGTGTCCAAAGTATATAAAGCTCAAAACCATGCAAAATGACACATTTTGTGTAGACATTTAGTTGCACACTAAAATTTCTTTTAAAGCAAGGGAATTTTTACTAAAATGTTAGGGGAACAATTATCTATAAGTGGAAGTATAAAGTTTATGAGTATACAAAGATTTAAAAGTATTGATAGGGCTGGGCGGTGGTGGCGCATGCCTTTAATCCCAGCACTCGGGAGGCAGAAGCAGGCAGATCTTTGTGAGTTCGAGGCCAGCCTGGTATACAGAGCGAGATCCAGGAATGGCGCAAAGCTACACAGAGAAACCCTGTCTCGAAAAACCAAAAAAAAAAAAAAAAAGTATTGATAGGGACAAGTATGGTGGCTCAAGCATGTAATCCCAGCACTTAGGAGACTGATGAAGGAATACTATGAACTCCAGGCCATCTTAGGCTACATAAGATATCTCAAAAACAAAGCAAAGAAATAAAAAAGGCCAGGTTGGGGTGGGGGAGTGCTTGCTGCACAAACATGAGAACCTGAGTTCAGATCCCTAGTATCTATGTAAAAACAAGGCATAGCAATATTGTTCATCTGTAATCCTAGAGCAGCGGTTCTCTACTTGTGGGTTTTGATCCTTTTTGGGTTGTATATCAGATATCCTCAATATCAGATATTTACATTATGATTCATAACAGCAGCAAAATTACAATTATGAAGTAGCAATGAAATAATTTCATGGTTGGGGTCACCACATGAGGAACTGTATTAAAGAGTTATAGCATTAGGAAGGTTGAGAACCACTGCCCTAGAGGGAACAGGGAGTATGGGACAAGTGGGTCTTGGGAGCTCAGGTGGACAGTAACAGAGGACATCTGATCTCTGTCTTACACAGGCTTTCTGCCTATAGGCATGTTTTAGGGTTACCAAAAAACAGAAGATACTGAAGTATACTGTCAAAGCATTTTAGAAAATAAAAGTGGTAGATATATTTTGAAAAGGCTTCGGCTTTAAAATGTATTCCCACATCTACTCTAGGAGATATTCTCTACTAGGAGAGAATGAAGTTTTATTAGCCTCAGATCTTTATGTACAACCACTGTCTAGTCACAGGTTATAGATCAGTAAGCAATACCAGAAATGACAAAAAGCAGCCACTAAAAAGCTTAAAATTAAAAGAAGAAGAAGGAGGAGGAGGAGGAGGAGGAGGAGGAGGAGGAGGAGGAGGAGAAGGAGGAGAAGAAGGAGAAGAAGGAGAAGGAGAAGAAATAATAATAATATTGAGCAGAGTAACTAGTAGCTAGATATACACTGGAGTGAAGACATTTCACAGATCTGTTATCTAAACAAAGAAAGTATAACATCTTCAAAAGGACAAAGATCAAAATCCAAAACTGGAACAATATTTTGTCTGAGATGTCCAATTTCAACAAAAAAAAAATTAAGACTTCCAAAAGAAACAGGAAACTGTGACTCATACACAGGAGAAAAAAGTAGTCACTGGGAAAAATTCTCAGATGTCTGACTTAGCAAAGACTTCAAAGGAGCTATTTTAAATATGTTCAAAACACTTAAGGAAGGGGCTGGGTGTGTAATCTCAGTGATAAAGAAAGCTTACCTAGCATGCACAAAACAAAACCCTGATCTCATTTCTCAGCAAAACACACACACACACACACACACACACACACACACTTTTAAAAACTTATTTAAAAAGAAGAAAAAAGAAAAACAAATAGCACTTTGAAGATTTACAGAATGGACAAAATAACAAATACCATTATATATTTAATAGTAATCCTCAAAAGAGAGTAAGACACAAGAAAAAAAATTGGAAAAAAAAAATATCCCCAAAGCCAGTGGTAGCACTCATTTGTAATCCCAGTACTTGGGAGGTAGATGCAGAATCAGTTCAACGTCTTTCTTAGCTACAAAGCAAGTTCAAGGTCAGACTAAGCCACATAACACCCTGTCTCAAAAAAACAAACAAACAAAAAAGCCAGGCAGTGACAGTGCACGCCTTTAATCCTAGCACTCAGGAGGTAGAGGCAGGTGGATCTCTGTGAGTTCGAGGCCAGCCTGGTCTACAGAGCGAGATCCATGACAGGCTCCAAAGCTACACAGAGAAACCCTGTCTCAAAAAAAAAAAAAAAAAAAAAAAAGGAAAAGTAACAATTCACATATAACATATACTCTAATTTTGATTTTTAAAAAAATTAAGAAGCTCAAAAAAAAAAGTGAGATACATGCACAGTGATCCACATATTCACATCATAGGTAAGTAAAGGACAAAAGAATGATGGGTGATGTCATTCTGTATGCTGTGAATATGTGTTGCTGACTGGTTGATAAATAAAGCTGTTTGGCTAATGGTGAGGCAGAATAAGGTTAGGTGGGACATTCTAACTACGGAGAGGAAGGAGAAAGACAGAACAGGAGATGCTGCCAGCCATCGCCGCCATGAGAAGCAAGATGTAAAGATACCAGTAAGCCATGAGTCACATGACAAAGTATAGGTTTATAGAAATGGGTTAATTTAAGATGTAAGAGCAAGCTAGTGAGAAGCCTGAGCCATCAGGCCATACAGTTGTAGTTAATATAAACCTCTGTGTGTTCATTTGGGTCTGAGTGGCTGCGGGACCAGGAAAACTTCAGCTACAAAAGAAATCAGCTAAAGTAACCCTTCAAATGCAAAGGAACCTTATTTCATCTAGATTTCTTCTTTGAAACAGAAGCCAGAAGGAGTAGACCCATACATTCCAAGTGCTAGGGTAGAAAATCAACAATAAAGAACTCTAATTCCAGCAAAACTATTCTTTCAAAATGAAAACAATAAGTCCAAAAGGATCTTCAGACCCAAAGAAAGTGATATGACCCTATGCTTGAACTTTAAAAAATGAATGATGACAACAAACACTGGAGAATGTGCTGGATGAACTTACAGGAATCTACATACTTTCTTAGTTTTTATCTTCCCTTTAAAATAAAGGAAAGGGGCCAGAGAGATGGATCAATGGGTGAAGTCTCTTACCATAAAGCCTAATGACCTGAGTTCAAAACCCAGATCCACATAGTAGACAGAGAACCAGCTTCCACAGGCAGTCTTCTAATCTCTAATGCCATGCATATGCATGCACATACATACACAATACTTGAAAATGTATAAAGAAGTAATTATATCATTCTAATGTTAGGTTGATAATTCAAACAAATGTCAAATACATGAAAATTATAGTTATCTAGCACACCTCTATAATCCCATTACTCAGCAGGTAGAGAAACTCAAGAGCATGGGCAGCATAAAACAGCTGAAAACATAAATAAAAATAACACTATACAGACTGAGGTTATTATTTAGAAATATATATGTATATACATATATATGCATGCAATAAAAATAGAAAAAGTCATGAATTTGAAAGAAAGCAAGGAGGGGTTTGAAGAGGAGAAAGGAGAAATATAATAATTATAACCTCAAAAATAATAAAGGATAATAAACAAATAAATATAACTAAAAAGGACTGGGTATGAACATGCCTTTAATCCTGGCATTCAGGAGGCAGAGGTAGGTAAATATCTAAGAGTCCCAAGGATTAGAAGGATTAAGAGGTATGGCCTTGTTTGAGGAAGTGTGCTGCTGGTGGTGCACTTTGAGGTTTCAAAAGTCCATGCCAAGCCCAGAGTCCCTCTCTTGACTATGGATCAGGATATAGCTCTCAGATACTGCTCCAGCACCTGCCTGCATGCAGCCACACTTCCTGACATGATGCTTATGGACTAAACCTCTGAAACCATAAGCAAGTCATCAATCAAATGTTTTCTCTTATTACAGTTGTCTTTGGTGACTTAAGATACTCTTCTACTACACTGGGAGTACCTAAATAAGGGTATGTATTAAGTATCTTCAATACTCAAGAATAATTCTGAATTTATATTTAGTGTCTAATATATGGATTGAAGCAGGATAGATGGAGGTAAAGGTGACATGGTGTTATGGTTTGAATGAGAATGTCCCTCACAGGCTCATGCATTTGAACAGTTTGTTCCCAGCTGGAGGAGTTGGCAAGATGGGTCACTGAGAATGAGCCTCTGAGGGTTATAGCTCTATCCAACTTTCTATTGGGGCTCTCTGCTTCCTCATCTTCCAAGACAGGAGGAGTCCTATGCTCCAGCCATCATGTCTTCCCCACCATGATGGACTGTACCTTCTCAAACTTAGAGCCCAAATAAATCCTTCCTTCCTTCAATTGCTTCTCTCACAGCAACGAGAGGGGAACTCCTTCCTCTACATCGTTCCACTCACTCTCACATCAACACTAACTCTGCCACACTGTATCCTTTGAAATATGTAATTTCAAAATCACACGCTCACTCAACATTTCACAAAAACACTGAGAACCCTAATCCACCCCTTGGGAGTATACTGTTCTTTTCTCAATAAACCCCAACTTTGCTTCATTCTGATTCATCTTCAAAGTTTTCTCTGAGATCTAAGTTAAGATTCAGGCAATACTTAAGTGGAGGTCCCTGAGAAGACTTCTTCAAGCAACAAAGCTGATAATTTGAGTTACATCTCTTACTGCCTCTAGCAAATCAATTACTTAAGCTATCCAGAAGTGATGGGGCTGGAGAGATGGCTCAGCAGTTAGAAGTGCTTACTGCTCTTGTAGAAGTCCCAGATTCAGTTTTCAGTACTCACATAACAGCTCAGAACCATCCGTAACTCCACTTCCAGAGGCTCTGATGTCTCTTTTGGCCTCTTCAGGGGCCAGGCACACACGTGATACAAAAACTTACACTCAGGCACACACATACACATAAAGTTAAATAAAATAAGTATTTTTTAAAAAGTTTTTCCTAGCCGGGCGGTGGTGGCGCATGCCTTTAATCCCAGCACTCAGGAGGCAGAGGCAGGCGGATCTCTGTGAATTCGAGGCCAGCCTGGTCTACAAAGTGAGTTCCAGGAAAGGCACAAAGCTACACAAAGAAACCCTGTCTCGAAAAACAAAAAAAAAAAAAAAAAAAAAAAAAAAAAAAAAAAGGTTTTTCCTAAAAGAGATAATAGTGGCTTCAATAAAGCAGATTTGAAAGTTACTCAAAAAAGGCTTCAAGAGAGATCTGGAAAGTTCTTTCAAAGAGAAAAAATGGGCTTGAAGAACACTCTTTAGATGACAAAAGTAGACTGTCGAAAGGATAAACTAAGTGGTGGAAAAATAACCAACTTGGGTGTGTATGGAATAGTACAAGAATACAACCCCCAATAAATAAATATGTGGATGAAATGTGGTGGCACACACTTATAATCCCAGCCCTCTGAATTTATTAGACTACAGTGAGTTCCAGGCCAGTCTAGGCTATACAGTAAGATCCTGTCGA
>CABHPQ010175957.1:0-17454 GCA_902168405.1 Peromyscus aztecus | reverse complement strand
AGAGAGAGAGAGAAAGAGAAAGGCAAAAAGAAGGGAAGAAAAGAGAAAAGGCGGTATAGTGATGTATGAACCCACTAAGCACTCAGCTTGTCTTACTTTACCTTTTCAACTGTATAGCTTTATAAGCAATCATTAATCATTCACACCACTATAATGATAGTGCATTTCTGCTAAAACAAATAAACTTAAACTGTGCTGCCCTTTACCCTTGTGACAAAATACAAACTGAAATCATTTGATGTTACAAGTTTATTGCTGCCAAAAAGACTTTTCAGTTGAAACCACAAATTGATGTTGTAAGCTGACAAAAGTACAGCCCTTTAAACTGCATTTCCTAGGATAGGATATAGATCAGTGGAGCGTCCATGTACACAGACCTGGGTTCTATCTCCAGGACTATAACAAATTAATTAATTTAATTAAATAAACAAGATACTTTAAGGCAAGATTTTCTCCACAGAATAGGCATTCTAATTGCTAGCACTGCTAACTACTTACTTTAATCATCACCCTAAAACAGAAAGAAAAACAAGCAACTAATATCTCAAGCACGATCTGTATAAACCAGTTAGCTTACCCTGCTGCTTCATATGTATGCTCTAGCATTAGATAACTTACGAATTCCAACTGCACTGTCTTATACAAAACGTATAAACTAAAAATGGATTTCTAGTTTCAAAAAAAAGACTCAAAATCTTTAGAGAGTCAAGGTTTACTGATAAAATAAGAAAGCTTCTGTTCACTAAGAGCATATGAAATTTTCCCTGTCAACAGAAATCTGAAGGGAGAAAAAGCCTTAGAGGTGAGGTAATTTTATTCCCTTGCAACATACAACTGGGCCAAATAATACATGTGCTGTTTTAAGTTATCTAGTTTCATAAACCAAATGATAGGACTTTTATCAATCTCCTTTGAAAGAATACTATATTCTATATGCTGGAGGGGAAGCCAAGAAAAGAAAACTCTCATTTCTTGCCAGTGAGATTGCACACTGGTGTATCTACTATCGAAATTCATGTGGAAAATTCTCAAAAAGCTACACATAAATCTACCATATGACCCAGCTATACCACTCCTTCACATATGCCCAAAGGACTCAACATCCTCCTCCAGATGCTTGTTCAGTTATGTTCATTGCTGCTCTGTTCACAATAGCCAGGAAACAGAAAGACCCAACCGGCAAATGGATTAGATAGACCATGGGCTTGGAGAAACCCAAATACTATTTTTCTGCTAAAAGAACACAGCAATAAAATGGTTCTTAAGGATATTCTACTATACCTATAAATCAGTGTTTTGCTCAGTCATCATCAGAGAAGCTTCCTCTTGCCATAGATGGGAACCAATTTAGAGACCCACAACTGGACAATGTGCAGAGAGTGGGAGATTGTGTTACACTCAGTCTTAAATGAAGAAAGGTCTTCATCATCTCCTCTCCCCAGGCTCAGGGAACTCTGCAGAAAAGGAGGTGGAAAGACTGGAAGAGCCAGAGGTGATGAATGACATCAAGGAAAGTATCTTCCAGACACAACAGGACTAATACACAGATGAACTATAGCAGCATAGGGCCTGCACAGGTTCAAGCCAGATGGGGAGGGGGCGGCAGGGGGAATGGACACATACACAAACTCCCATCTCCAACCAAGAATCTCCAACTGACAACTGACTGCCTTGCAGTCTTAGTCTTCCTGCCTCTACCTCACAAGTGCTGGGATTACAGACAGGTACCACCACATACACCTTTTCTATTTTAACTGATGATATAGTGTTCCTTATTTTTATGCTTTTTAAAAAGCTGTAATTTGGGGCTTCAAATGCAGTAGATTCCCTGTAGTAGAGCATGATGCCTTGGATTTGATCTCTAGCACATAAAGTGCAAGGTGTCTCTACACTGATAACTACCCATTTAGGTTTTGAGATCAATTTATTAATTCGTATTACTGATCATAGCTAACCTGAAATAAATACTCATTTCTAAGAAAAGAATATGTAGGTCAATGGCCAAGATATATTTAGAAAGATATATTTAGAACACTTTCTGAATTTCTACCCTGCTTCAAGCCTGGCCCATGCTACACTAGCAGCCTCCTATAATCAAACACAAGCATTCTAAACATCTAAATTTCTACAAAAGATGAATTAGATTGTAATGCTTGAAAGACAAAAATTTTGGGCTCGGACTGAGTTTGATGCCCAGCACCACATAAACTGGATATGTTAGAGAATGCCTATTATATACCCTGTCTAAAATAAAGCTACTCTTCTTTAAGAAGCCCACACTCACCATGCCCTGGGTGTATCTGTCTTCTTGCTCAGTGTCTCTTACTCTTAACCCTCTGGGGGTAGGATCTATGTTAAGATATCCATAATAGAGTAAAGCATGGTGGCACACACCTTTAATCCCAGAACTCCAGAGGCAGAGGTGGGAATAGATCCATCTAGTTCCAGGCCACCCTGGTCTACATATCAAGTTGCAGGCCAGCTAGGGCTACTAGTGAAAAAGGAACGAACAAAACAATGTTTAATTAACCCAACTCTGCTTCAAATGAAATAAATGAAAGTTTTTGTATTACTAAGGTTTGAAACAAAGACTCATGCACGCTAGGCAAGTGCTCTACCACTGGGCTACATTCCCAGCCCCTTTTTAATTTTATTTTGAGACAGGGTTTGGCTCAATTGTCCACGCTGGCCTTCAACTTACAAGGCTTCTACCTCTGCCTTCCCTGAGGAAAACAACTACATTCTGCAATGCTTAAAACAGAATCCTTTAAAACAAAGCTTCCTTCAGCCAAAGACCCCTTTAAAAAATATTTTAAGCCATACATACCAGTGTCTGCCTGCAATCTCAGCATTTAAGAAACTAAAGCAGGAAGATGAGAAGTTCAAGGCTAGCCTGAGCTCTAAAACAAAATCCTGTCTCAAATAAATAAGCCAAGGGTTTAAGAAGCAGAGAAAGGAGAAACAGTGCATATCAAGGCCAGCCTGGTCTACATATTAAGTTCCTAGGCTAGCCAGGGCTACATAATGAGATCTTGTCTAAACTCCCAACACCCCCCCCAACACACACACACACACACACACACACACACACACACACACAAACACAAAGCCTAACAAATAAATTGCCAAAAGTAAGTTTCCCAAAGGCTGGAGAAATGGCTCAGCAGTTAAGAGCACTGGTTGCTCTTCCAGAGGACCCAGGTTTGATTTCCAGCATCTGCATCTGCATGGCAGCTCAAAACTATCTGTAACTCTAATACCAGAGTATGCAAACTCCTGTTCTGGGACATCCATACATGCAGGCAAAATACCCAGTATACACACAAAATAATAAGCTTTCCTAACTTATTTGAAGGTTGCTATTTAGAAATTGGATGTCCACAAACATAGATATATATCTTTTGTGTAAGAAAATATCTACACTTTACCTAAGTATAGTAAAAATATACTTAAAAGGCTAAAGAGGACTGCTGCTTTTTGTTGTGTAACAGTTTCCTCAGAGATTGAAACATTTCATTCTGCAGGGAAGCACCTTAAGCAGGAAGCAACTCAAAATAGCTTCAGGAAGTCCCTAAAACTGACCAGATTCCCTAGCACCTCCTTGCCAGAATAAGCAATAAAAGCCGCAGACTCTTGAGATCAGACTAGCTACCTGGAAGAAGCAGAAACCAGCTTAGATACCTGGAAGAGGTTTAGGACACCTGAGGTACCTGCAAAGGGTACTCTCCAACCTGTTGAGCTGCCTGCAGGCTGTGAAGTATGCTCCAGGTTCCCAGCTTTTGTGAGTTGTCACCGGTGCTGGATGGGCTTTGGTCATGCAGATATCTCTCAGTCATTTCTGTTTCTTTTTCTTTTTCCTTCTTTCAAGACAGGGTTTCTCTGTGTAGCTCTGGCTGTCCTGGAACTCACTCTGTAGACTAAGATGGCCTCAAACTCACAGATCCTCCTGCTCTGCATTCTGAGGCTGGGATTAAAGGCGTGCACCACTACCGCCCAGCCATTTCTGCTTCTTTAAGTAACCATTCGTCTATATTCCTGTAATTGATCCCAATAAAATTCATGGTTCACCAAGTTGTACTTTGGTGGTATCCATACTTTCGTCTGTCACGGGTTTCCTATCTGAAGTGAGTAGTTTTTTGTTTTGTTTTTGTTTCTTATTTTTTCAAGACAGGGTTTCTCTATGTAGCCCTGGCTGTCCTAGAACTTGCTCTGTAGACCAGGCTAGCCTTAAACTCAGAGATTTGCCTGTTTCTGCCTCCTGAGTGCTGCGATTGAAGGCATGTGCCACTATTATCCAGCTTAAAACTAGTTCTTTCTAAAGGTGGTTCCTTTTTAAATTTCCAGTCCAACTTAAATTCTTGAAGGTTTCCTTAGGTAGGTGGCATGGCTCAGTAGGTAGAGGTGCTTACACCATAAGCCTGACAACCCGAGTTCAGATCCCAGAACCCAACTCCACAAAGCCATCCTGACCTCCAAAAGCATACTGTCAGACTGGAGCACACCCCACAGGTACATATATGTGTATGTACACATACATACACACACCAAAAAAAAAAAAAGAGTATTCTTTAAATATTTCTTGAAGAATGGTTTCCTTAGTATATTTAGGTCACCACTATAACAGATCAGACTAGATGGCTTAAACAGCAAAGCGTATTTCTCCCAGTTATAGCAGCTAGAAAGCCCAGTATTAAGAGTCTGGCAATTCTGGCAGATCCGATATTGGCAAGGGTCTGCTAGCCAATCTAGTCTGAACACTCCTGATCCGATCTCATCTAATCGTTCTCTGGCCTCTTTATAAAGGCACTAATCCGGGGGCTGGAGAGATGGCTCAGAGGTTAAGAGCACTGACTGTTCTTCCAGAGGTCCTGAGTTCAATTCCCAGCAACCACATGGTGGCTCACAACCATCTGTAATGAGATCTGACGCCCTCTTCTGTCATGCAGTCAAACATGCAGACAGAACACTGTATACATAATAAATAAATAAATCTTTAAAAAAAAAAAAGGCACTAATCCCACCCATTCTGGCAGATCTCTCTTGACCTAATCACCTCCCAGAGGTCTCACCTTTCTAATGCCAACACTGGATGTTAAGACTTCAACATACAAATTTGGGGAAGACAAAAATTAAGGCCATAGTAAAAGGCTTTCATTAAATGAACTAAATGACTCCTCTCATTCACACTCTTAATTTTTAAAACAAATGGAAAACAAGTGTAGCTGAGAATCATGGTAGGGCATATTCAAGAAACTGAGGCAAGAACTGGGGGATAGGGCTCAGCTGGTAGAGAGAGAGTGCTTGCCTAATATGCTTGGTGCCATGGGTTCTATCACCAAGACAGAAACTTGGTATGGTGGTACATGCTGTTAGAGGCAGAAAGATTAGGAGCTTAAGGCCAGTCTGGGCTGCAGGAAAGCTTGTCTCAGCACACACAAAAGTACTGATGGGGATGGAGAGGGAACTCAGTGGGTAAGAGCACTTGCTGCTCTTGCAGAGAACCTGGGCTCAGTCCCAGGCTCCTACACCAAGCAGCTCCTGACCACCTGTAACTCCAGTTCTAGGGGTTCCCATGGCCTCTCCTGGCCTTGAAAGCACCTACACACACATACACACGCACACGCACTCTCAAATACACAGTGCATACAGACAAGCAGGCAAACACGCATACACATAAATAAAAATATATTCTAAAAATACCTTTTTTAAAGTATTGAAATAGAATCTTAACATTTTGGCTTATTTCCTCTGAGCACTGACTTTACCTATAAATGTGTTATTATATTAATAATATAATTATATTAACAACACAAGTCTTTAGAAATGAATTAGTTTTTCAAAACAGCAGCTATAGGATATGCAAACAGTATGTAATACCCTTGTCTAGATCTATGGCTCAATTAATACAAACTATTATTATAAGCAAATACTACGCTACTTTATGAATGTAAATACTATTTATTTGACAACTTTTCCTTAAAAACATAAAACCACCATTGTCTTAACTGATTGGGGAAAAATAATCCCTTGCATACTTTAATACTATACTGAAGAAATGGTGTAAAAATAAACAAAAACAAACCAACCAACCAACCTTGGGCTGGTAGGATGGCTCAGCAGGTAAAGGTACCTGTCACCAGGCTTGGCAATCGGAAGTGTGGTCATCTCCTGGGCCCACATGATGCAGAAAAAGAACTGACTCCTACAAGTTGTCCTCTCTCTTCTACACACATTTCTCTAATAGTTGGAAACAAGAGCCAAAAAGAAGAAAAAAAGAAAAAAGAAAAGATCCTTAAGAACAAGTTGTGGCCAGGCATGGTGGCGCACACCTTTAATCCCAGCACTTAGGAGGCAGAGGCAGGCAGATCTGTGAGTTCAAGACCTACCTGGTCTACATGGTGAGTTCAGGACAGCCGGGGCTGTATAGAGAAACCTGTCTCAAAAAAAGAAAAAGAACAAGTCATGGGTACTTAAGATTATATTTCTGTGGTCCCTTTGTCTGAGCTATTTCTATACTTAAAATGTACAATTAAAAATGTTGACCTGGTGTAGTGGTCCATGCTTTTAATCCCAGCACTGGGAGGCAGAGGCCATTGAATCTTTGTGAATCCAAGTCCAGCCTGGTCTACATGTCAAGTTCTTGGGGGGCGCGGGGGGGGGGGGGGGGGAGTACAAGTAAAGATGTCTTGAGATTCAAGTTTGGGAGTTTTGTTATTTTTTTTTTAGACAAGGCCTCACTATGTAACCCTGGAACTTGATATGTAGACCAGTCTGGCCTTTACTACTGGCTCTGCTTACTTAGTCTTTTTATCACAAGAAACAGGGAACAAGAAATATGAAGACTGGAAACCAAAAGACAAGTTGTAAAACATAAAGACGCAACGAGAATGCAGCAAGGCTTTCAAACAATCCTGTGCCATCTACTCCCTGCTGGTCTGGGCAACTAACTGTCATAAAAAGATTTCATGTATTTCATAGGCTAGGTATGCAATTCAGTGATGAAGAGAACGCTTGCCTAGGATAAACAAGGTCCTGGGTTCTATCCCTAACACTAGAAAAAAATGAAAATGTGTTATTTTGCACATTGTTAGACAAGCTGGGTCTCAGTGCAGCACTGTAAAGAGGCCAAGGCATGCATACCTGCAATTCCAACACACAGGAGGCAGAGGCAAGAGGCTTTGAGTTCAAGGACAGCCTGAACTTCAGAAAGCATGTCTTTAAAAAAACAAGGTCTAGGGCTCAAGAGATGGCTCAGAGGTTTAACTGTACTTGCTGCTCTTGCAGAGGACACAGATTCTACTCCCAAGACCTAAGTGGTGGCTCACAACCCATTCCTTCAGTTCCAGGATATTCCACACCCTCTTCTGACCTCCACCGGCACACACAGCTAAACAATCATACACACAAAATAAAGTAACAAGGCCTAGAAATGTAGCTCAGTAAGCAGAGTATTTATTTACCCAGCATGCACAAAATCCTAGGTTCAATCTCCAACACCCGCCACACACACACACACACACACACAGTATGCTATGGTGATATTTTATTTGTGCTGAAATGTGGTTTTATTTGTATGTTAATAAATAAAGTTGCCTGGGGATCAGAGCTAAAAGCAAGCCATTTAGCAGAAGTCCAGCCCTTAATCCGATCACATGGCAGGCAGAGTCTCTGTGTAGTCAAGGACACAACCAATTGGTGACCCAAACCTTTAATCCCAGTACCAACCACAGAGACCTGGTGGTCTGTATAGACAGGCAGCAACGAGGAAATCATGTGGTTGGGTTTAGAGCCAATAAGAAGGTAGAACAGAAAGGCAATAAAAAGACAGGTCACACAGGAGAAGGTCTCTTTCTCAGGAGAAGAGACGGCAGTGACTGGTAAGCTAAAGGTAGTCTTGGGCTTTGCTAGTGCTCTGATCTCTTAGGCTTTAACTCTGTATTTGGCTCTGCGTTTCTTATTTACTTAGACCATTTAGAATTTCATCTACAGTATGCTATGCAGCTATGAAACCGCACTAAGTAGAGAATACTAGCCATCATCTAAGAAAATTAACACCTGAGTTATCTAATTTCTCAGACTATGGCCACAACAAATACATTGCTTCAAAGAATACTTTTTTTTTTTTTAAGAAAGGGTTTCATGTAGCCCAGGTTAGCCTTGAACTCTTGATCCTTCTGCTTACACTTTCCAAGTGCTAGAATACAGGCATATGCCACCAAGCCCAGTAACAGTACTCTGAAGTACCAATACCTCAACAATTTTGTTTTCCAACAACTTTCAATTATTTGTAAGGATTTTAGGTTAGTTATTCCACTGAGAATCTGTAGCACAGATAATGTGAACTGTGCAGGAACCAAAGATTAGAATTAAAATAAAAACACCTACAGAATATTACAATGAGCTCTTTTCTCCACAGCAATTTATCCTTCCCCAACTCTTAGAAGAAATTAAAGAGACTACAAACAAAACAGAGAGAGAGAGAGAGAGAGAGAGAGAGAGAGAGAGAGAGAGAGAGAGAGACTGAGACTCCCAACTGGAAATGATGAAACAGAAGAAATTCATTAATGGAACTGGATAATGACCATCAACAGCAGCTAACATCACAGACAAAATAAAATATGTGCCTCCCAAGGCAAGTACTCAACATTAACTATAAAGTCGCCTTGCCATCCAAGAAAAACTGACAAACAAAGACTATACATCACAGAAACTGAACCAGATCAACTCTCTAAACAGAAGACATCAATTAACAAACATGCACAGGCCAGAAGAACATGCTCACCACCACTACAGGAACTAACAAATTCAGACTATGGGAAATTGTCAGTTTCTTCATAAATGATGTGTAAAGAAAAAGAGAGGAGCTAGAGATTACTAAAACTAAACGACTACATTTGGCTCTTGATCTAAATAACTATAACACCACATTTATGAAATAATAAATAACCCTGAATGCTCCCACATGACACTAGGCATTATTAAACTTATTATCCTTCATTGTGATTAACAGTTTTTTGGTTTGTCTTTCCTTAAGGGTAAAGTTGACTGGGAAATGAGTGTCAAATGGTTGAAGCACATAAAAAGAAAACTAAAATTAATAAAGCTGAATGGAGTTATCAGAAACATCCTGGATCTGGACTAACAAGCACGGAAATATAAACTACCAGACTGCAACCATGAAGGCAACTTTGCATGTCTGCCAGCCAACTTTTTCTCCATTGATACAAACCCTATAAATAAGCCAAGAATGATAATAGCCGCTCAGATCACTTCATACTGCAGATACTACCACTTCTAGCATGTACCTAGCCCTACACCAGGACTGTGAATAAACCAGCAACAGATAAGAGGCCAATGAAGTTACCAACTGCAAAAAGCCCTGCAGCTAATGAGAGAAATCCTAAAGCCCTCATTCCAAAGCACCATTATTGTAAATCAAGAATAATTTAAATTACAAGTTTTAAATTTCTCCAAGATTTTTGCTCTTACCATTTTCTAGAAGATCATTCAAAAAGATAGATCACCAAATAACCACATATGCTGGGACCTCAGGTCCCGAAGAAAAATGAAAAAATGCTGCCAAAAATCTACCTCAGGCTCATACCAAGTTGTTCTGTGGACTGCAGCAGAGAAAACAAACAATACCTGATGATTAAATGTTGGTTTAAGAATATGCTTCTAGATGCTGGAGAGATGACACAGTGGTTAAAAGGCTCTTGCAGAGTTCAGTTCCCAGCATCCATTATCAGAAAGCTCACAACTACCTCCAACTCAAGTTCCAGGGCATCCAACAACCTCTTCTGATCTCAGGCAGCTGTACTTACACGCATATTTTACATTCACACACACATACATTTAAAAAAAAGTAATAAAAGTCTTTAAAAAGTAAAAAAATAAAGGCATGATGGCAGACACCTTTTAGCACTAGGAAGGCTGCAAAGCAAGTTCCAAGTCAGCAAAGGCTACATAGCGAGACCTTGCCTCAGAAAAAAATAAAGAGTATGCCTCTCACCTAGGAGTAGTAGTGCAGGCCTACAAATCACAGCACTTGGGAGTAGAGGCTTGTTGTGGATGATTGATAAATAAAACACTGATTGGCCAGTAGCCAGGCAGGAAGTATAGGTGGAACTAGCAGAGAGGAAAATTGAGAGAACAGGAAGGCGGAGAGGAGGAGACGCCGGCCTGCTGTCCAGGGAACATCATGTAAAGGCAGCAGGTAAAGCCACAGAACACGTGGCGACATATAGATCAACAAAAATGGGCTGAGTATAAGAGTAAGAGCTAGACAATGGTAGGCCTGAGCTAATGGCCGAGCAGTTTAAATAATATAAGCGTCTGTATGTTTATTTTATAAGTGGGCTACGGGACTGCCGGGGCTTGGCGGGACCCAGAGAAAAAACTCTAGCTACAGAGGCTGGAAGATCATAAATTCAAGACTAGCTTCAGCTATGTAGTTAGTTTGAGCTCATCCTGAGTGAGCTACGTTAGACATCACACACACAAAAAAATTCAATAAAAATTGTTTTAATACTTTTATCAAATGGGCATGGTGATTCATTCTAGTATTCCAGTAATCCCAGATCCAGGAGACTGATGCAGAAAGACTGCCTCAAGTTCAAGGCCAGCTTGGGGTACAAAGTGAGATCCATAACACAAAACCAACCTTTCTCAATAAATACTTTATTTCCACTTTATTTTGTGTATGTGTGGGTATCCATATGCCCACATGCAGTCAGAAGACAACTTGCAGGAGTCCCTTCTCTCCTTCCACCATGTGAGTCCCCCCCATCAAACTCAGACAGTCAAGTTTCATGACTGGGGCCTCTATCTGCTGAGGCACCTTACAGCCCCTCCTTTGTCGTGTTAAGGGGAGCAGGGTCTCATAAACCAAGCCGGCTGAAACTTACCTAGCTGCTAAGGATGACCTTGAACTCTCAATCTTCTACCTTCCAAGTAATGGGATTACAGGTGTGTACCACAATACTTGGCAAAAGAATATGCTTCTATGCTAGGATAAAACTAAGGCAGACAGGAAAGACACTGTTTACAATCAACTGGATGAGGGTTTTGTCCTTAACACAGAAAGGAAAACAACCTTGTTCTCCTAGAGTTTTATACTTGACACGCAACTTCCCTATCCCCAATACCTTTCTCTAATCATAAGGCAGCTAACAAAATACTGACTCTAAACATCATAAAAAGTTATTTCTAAAAATCTGACAACTCCATTTATAAAAAATTCTGATGTCAGTCATCTTAGTTCTCTAATGTCAGCCATACAAATAAAAACTTAATTTCTAGACTAGCTAAACACAATTCTAGTTTAAGCACATTCTTAGAAATAGCTGCTCTAGGGGGCTGGAGAGATGGCTCAGCAGTTAAGAGCAGTCAGTGCTCTTCCAGAAGACTCAGGTTCAATTTCCAGCACTCACATGGCAGCTCACATCTGTCTGTAACTCCAAAATCTGACACCCGCACACAGATATACATGCAGGCAAAACATCAATGCACATAAAATAAAATAAATAAATAAGGGAACAGCTACTCTAAGACAGGAAGATAAAATCTGAGAAAATAAGTGTCAGAAAACCAAAGAACAATAAATTTAATAAAGGAAAAAATGCAAAGGCATACTATGATATTTGATTTTTAAGAGATTTATACCAACCGAATAAATAAAAATTGGAAGCACTAAAAAGAAAGAAAGGGGGGAGGAGGGGGAAAAAGAAAAGAAGAGAGGAAGAGACAGGAGGGGAAGGGAGAAGAAGGGAAGGGAAGGGAGGGGAGGGGAAGGGAAGGGAAGGAAGGGAGAGGGAATAGCTGTTCTAGGGCTTGGGAAAATGTCTCAGTGGTTAAGAGTGCTTCCCACTCTTCCAGAGGACCTAAGTTTAGTCCCCAGCACCCACTAAAGGCAGTTTACAACTGCCTCTACTCCAGCTCCAAGAGATCCAACACCCTCTTCTGGTCCTCTTTGAGCAAACACAAACTGACGGCACAATAAACACACACACACACACACACACACACACACACACACACACACACACACAAAAATAATAATAATAAAATCATTTTTAAAGTTTTAAATATAAAAGCCAGGTGTGGTGGCGCACACCTTTAATCCCAGCACTCAGGAGGCAGAGGCAGGTGGATCTCTGTGAGTTTGGGGCTAGCCTGGTCTACAAAGTGAGTTCCAGGACATCCAGGGCTGTTACACAGAGAAACCCTGTCTTGAATCCCCCACCCAAAATGAATATAGCTACTCCAAAAATATTAACAGGTTTACCACTGATGCTCTTTGAACAACCACCCAAACTAATTTATTAATACACAGACCTGAACTCAGGTGGAGGAAAATACATTTTGCAAAGAAACTGGCAGTACATTTAAAAAACAATTTTTTAAGGTGTCCACTTTTTTTAAGCTTAGAGAGCTATTTAAGAAAAACACTGCTTTCCAAACACCTTATTGAAAACTGGCTTACAAAGGAAAAGACCGGCTTCAGCCTACAACTGCTGTGAGGACTTTCCCCTTATAGCATACTTCCTCTCACATTCTAAGGCAGGAAGGAGACTTAGGAATCATCTGGCTCACTAGAATCATTTCCTTAGCTAGAAACTATTTCTTTTATCTACGTACCCATCCCCACCTGCACATCAGCACTCAGTAAAAGAGGTTTTTAATTTAACCACTTTGTAAAATTTACCCACATTCACACCAAGTAGGATTTGCTGATAAGACTTATGTTCATTAGTCTTCATCTAACTATGAAAACATTTTCAGGTAAATGTGTAAATAAAGCCAAGTTCATACTTTATGAATTTACAACATCTACTCAACCTATTGGCTGAGTAAAGACAAATTCCTTATTTTAAGTAAAGATATGAAAAAGAACAGAGTTAAATTTACAAGAACCAAGTCAAATCCAGAAATTCCCAAATAGAGCAACTGACCAAATCCGTCATAGAGGTTAAAGTATTTTAATTTAAATCACATTAGGAACTGTCAGTGCTGTTACTACTTTTTGATAAATATATACATATATATGTGTACATATGTATCCGTATGTGTGTGTGTATGTATGTATGTATGTGTGTATAAATATATAGATATAGACAGATAGACAGACAGATAGATATGTTTCTCATGTTTCCGCTCCTAGTAGCGCAGAAACACTGAAAAGAAGAAGATACTTTCTTAGCTTGCCCTACCCCTTCCTTTTACAACAAGGCCCTGTAGACTTGAGTGTGAAAACTGACTGAACATCAATCCCACTCTTCTGAGAGATGCTGCCCACACAAGAAGCACTGCTTCTTTCCCTTAAGTTCAATAATGAGAGTTCTGAAAAAATAAAGAAAGCAGGTATATTTAAAAGACAAAAACTAACAAAATTTTTTCATAAAGTTTCATGACAATAGTCAAATTCAAAGCAACTAAAGAAAAATAATTACCAGAGCCAGTGAGTCGGCTCAGTAGAGGCACTTTGCTACTGTGGTAACCCCAGAGGCTCATATATCTGAAAGCTTGGTACCTACCTAGTTGGTGGAACTGTTTGGGGAAGGATTAGGAGATGTGGCCTTGTTGGAGGAGGTGTGTCGCTGGGAGTGGGCTTTGAGGTTTCAAAAGGCCAGGCCAGGCCCAGTCTCAATCTTCCCCATCCCCCTCTCTGCCCCTGCTTGTGAATCAGGATGTAAGCTCTTAGCCACTGCTCCAGAGCCTGCCTGCCTGTCTTCCACCATGCTCCCCACTATGACGACTGTGGACTCACCCTCTGAAAGCAAGTCTCCAATTAAATGCTGCTTTCTTCTATAAATTGCCTTCATCATGATGTCTCTTCACAGCAATAGAACAGAGACTTATACAGCAGCCAAACCTGACAACCTGAGTATGACCCAGGAACCCACATGGTAGGAGAGAATGGATTCTTACAAGTTGTCCTCTTACCTCCACACTAATCAGACAGATAGACAGATACACACACACACACACACACACACACCCCACAGAGTAAATGGCTAAAAAATGTTTTTAAATTAAAAAAAAAAATCTATCAACTTTCTTTAGCCTGATGATCAAGGATCAAAGCAAATTAAGTAAGAGCAGGGCTGTGTGTGAGAGCTTAATGATAGAGTGCTCTGCTAGCATACACAATACCTGGGTTCAATCCCCAGCACTGGGAGAAAATTGAAAATAAACAAAACCAAAGACTTCCTAGGCTAGGAAGATGGCTCAGTGGGTAAAGGAACTTGGTACCAAACCTGAAGAAATTTCATCCCTGGAACCAACCTACATGGTTGTCCCTGCTCTCCAGATGTGCACCATGGCACACACAAATTAATGGAAAAGCAAAGTAAATAAATCAAAGAATTCCCACCTCACCAGGTGTATAGTTGTTCCTACCAGTAATCCCCACACAATGAACACTAAGTAAGGGATCACAAATTCCAGGCCAGCCTGGGCTAGAAGACTCTGTCTTTGAGTTTTCATTCCAGGAGGACCCATCCTAAAAGAAATTTCACAACCCATTAGCAAACTAAGAAATCTTCACAGCTTGGCCCTATCTCTATTTACACAGCCACCCCTCTGAAAGCTTAAGGCTCTGCTGCCCTGATCAACTCCGAGTTTGATAATCATGACTTCACTTTGGCTGCCCCCTTTCAGGAAGTACTTGTCTGGAAACTCATCTCAAACCATAAGTACAAAAGCTGAAGTTTTTTGAGTATGCTCCATCATGGCTCTATGGAACTGCTGACAAGCATTAATAATCAATAGCTTAGGGCTAAGAAGAAAGAGGTGTCACATAAGGAAGGCCAAGGTGTGGTGGTATATACCTTTAATCCCAGCACTGGTGAGGTAGAACAGGTGGAATCTCTGTGAGTTACAGAACAGCCAAGGCTACACAGTAGACTCTGATACATACATACACGAACACATACATACACATACACACACACACACACACACACACACACACACACACTCTCATATCCCATATGAATATTTTGTCTTCTTTCTCCATATCTCTTCTAGATATCACCATTTTATTCATGTTATTATGCCTACATAATTATAGTTAACAAAGAAAAATTTGGGCTCCAAATCTTTCTTCATCTATTAAAATCACTGGGTGTTGTCGGTAGGCAGAGGCAAGTAGATTTCTACGAACTAGAAGCCAGCCTGGTGTCTACATAGTGAGTTCCAGACCAGGCACAGCTATATAAAGAAACCTTGTCTTGAAAACACAAAATTAAAAAACGAAAAACAAAATATACTACATTAACAATATATTTTTAGCCTTTTGTGGAGTTTCAAGCATAAGCCTAGTTACATGCAGGAAAATGAAAGTCTAAGATAATTGTTATTAAAGTTATCAAATTAAGGATAGGGTTGCTACTACATCCAAGCTTTAAAAAGGGAGGAAGACACTCAAACTGTCCATCCACCCTGTCTATTCACGCACATGTTGGAGCAAAACTGTAAGATTGGGGATCCCAGCAGAACAATTTCTTGAATAATAAGTAACTACACAAGCTCACAGAAATGATTAGTTATGCAGTAAACAGATTTATTTATTTTTGAAGTTTAGTCCCACACTATAACCTAGGCAGTTCTAAATCTCACTGTCTCCCATGTTGGCCTTGAACTCAAAGCAATCTTCTTGCCTCAGTTTGTATTACATGTGTAAGCCATCACATCTGGCTCAATAAAGAGATTTAAAGTATCAATACCTGAAATATGAATATAAAGAAATTCTGAAGTATCAAAGTCAGCAAAATCTTGAAAGGCTATATACACAGAGCTCCAGCAGAATTGCATGTATCTGAAAGTTAAACTTATCTTTATTATGTAGGGCTTGAATTAGTCACATAAAACAAATAGGATTATGACCGTTAGTCTCTTATGAATGCACGTGGTGTAAACAATGCCAGGAGTAATGAATGGCACAAGCTTGCAATCCCAGCACTCCAGAGGCAGAGACAGAAGGACTGCCACAAATTCATGGCCAGCCTGGACCCTGTCCCTCCCTGACACATACACACCAAAAAAATATTAAACAAATTGAATTATTCCTATAAAAATGCACTGTGAACTTAATATGAAGCTAATGATGGACAAGTTTCTTGTTCCAAAAATCTAATCCACTTTCCACAAAGTTGAGGGGGCGTCCCAGTAAGCAATCTGACTTGCTACCAATCCTAGGGACCCACATGACAGAAGTAAAGAACCAACTCCCACAAACTCCTCTGACCTCCACTTAATAAAACAATGCATGCACCCAAGCATAAAATTGTAACTCAAATTAAAAAGAAAACTGAGCACTCAGGAGGCTGAGGCACGAGGACTAAGACTGGCCTGAGCTACAAGGTGAGACTGTCTTCAACAACAAAAATCTGATTTACTTGGTCCTCTAGTTAAAGCTGTCTTGTCGTTTCTCCTTGTCTTTCAGATTTCATACATTTATTTTGATGTTTACACCTATGTTAACATGAAGCAGGGCATGGTGGTGAAATCCCAGCATTTGGAAGGAGGAAGCAGGAGAATCAGGAGTTCAAAACCAGTCTGGGCTACACAAGATCCTGTCACGAACACACACAATCTCCAAGGAAGGGGGGGGGGGTGACACAGAGTGTAGTTTGCCATTTTAGTACAACATTGCACAGCCAGTCATGGTGGCACATTCCTTTAATCCCAACACCTGGAAGACAGAAGCAGACAGAACTCAGAAGTTCAGAGTCAACCTGGTCTACAAAGCTAGTTTCTGGACAGCCAGAGCTACAAAGAGAAACCCTGTCTTGAAAAATCAAAACCAAAACAAATAAAAACAAAACAGTATTACTGAGAAGCACTCTAAAGAAAGTCAATTTATAGGTTAAAAATATTTTTCTTTCTCATGTAATAGAAGTGAATTAAAATTTCAGTAAAATTCTTTTTAAAGTAGTATGTAGGTCACTGGAGTCAAGTCCATCTTGGCTTTCTAAATTCAAATTTAATTAAGTAATTACATATTTATAGACAATCTACTATGCACAATGCACTCTACTTAACATTGTATTAGCATATAAATATGGTCCTCCAAAAAAGAAAAAAAAGATTACTGCTGTAATTCTTCAAGATAACAGAAGATACATATCATCTGTAGGTCTAAACTGCTAGTTAAACCAAAAAGCAATGCTCTGATTACTGGAGAAATCCAAATTGCCAGAATCAGCAAAACTACATTACAAAGTTAATAGCCTCCATCCTTAAAATATCCCAAGAGGAGAGAGAGAGTGATTCAAACTGTTAGCATGTGTCTAACGATACTATACAGTAATAACCTAAGCAAACGGTCAGATGCATTAATAATTAAGTGACCCAACCTTTACAAGGCATCATCAGTGGGGCTTCCACCCAAATGGATGCAAAGATTCAGATACAAAAGCGCAAATGCAGAACTGCAAGCACAAACTGCCC
>CABHPQ010175956.1:27919-40081 GCA_902168405.1 Peromyscus aztecus | reverse complement strand
CACACACACACACACACACACACACACACACACACACACACACACACGCTAGGCAAGCACTCTACTCCTGAGCCACATGCCCAGCATAGAGCACTGTTCACTGCTAATGGAGAAGCCCCTCAGTCGGGAAAGAGACAAAGTGGGGAGGCGGCCAGTACAGCTAGGAGTCAAACGTAGGAATGAGTCTCCAGGATTAAGGCCGCTGCCTTCAAGAGCTTCCTATGTCTGCTTAAATGGAGAGAAAGGGAGTTTAGGATACCACTCTGCGCTCTGAGGATGGAAAAGAGCAGGGAAAGTTTGGAGACAGTGTTAAATGAGGCTAGGCAGTCAGGCTGTAGGAGGATGAAGTGTGTTCCCTGGGTATTCACTTCATGCCGCCACACAGAGGGTTTTCAAGCCGTGGACTTGGTTGCTATCAGCATCTTGTTATTGCTCCTCTGGCGATCAACGCCTTCCTCTCACAGGCGGGCGGGTAACTAACTCAGTGTTCTTACTTTGCAGCCTTCTGACCCAGGAACAACTCCCTGGAGCTGAGTCTGCTTTCAAGCCTCCAAACTTGCTAAGACATATGGCTCCCCGTGAAAGATGTTTAAATCAGGCCACTGGGAAATTTTAATACTTGTTTTCTTAGGAAAAAAAAAAATGAGAAGTCGGCCGTATAAATGATCTGATACGCCATTTAATAAGGGCACAGAAGTTCAGGTTATGCTAAGCGTTTGTGAAGCTTTTCCTGCCTACCCTTGTTCTCACTTTCCTCCTTCAATTCCAAAGGTCTCTTCCTCTTCCTAGATTCCTTGTCTCTCCCTGCCTCCTTGGGAGTTGGTTCTTATCTTTTAAAGAGCTAAGATTCTTTACCTTCCAGGGATTCCTCCCCCATCTCCTCGGCCCTCTTCTCTCCGTGCCCTGGGACCCACGTCCTTAAAACAACAACAAAAACTTCTCAATGGCTCAGTCTGTCCACATGATGGAATGAGAGAACAGATGATAGCAAATTACCTCCACATGTAGCCCATGGCATACATACGACATACACACATGCACACACACACACACACACACACACACACACACACACTAATAACAATAATAATAACAAATGCAAAAAGCAAATTTAAGGCATCAGCATGGTGGCTTAGGGTATAAAGTCCCTTGCTGCCAAGTCTGAAGACCAGAGTTCAATCCCTGGGACTCATATGGCCTAGGGTGAAAGTAACACCCACAAATTGTTCTGACTTCCCCATGCACACTACATAAATGTTAAAAAGAAAGAAAAAAAAAAGTCAAGATCTTGGATAATTATTGTCATTTCTTTTTGTGTTTTAATTAGTTTATTTATGGTGTGTAGGGTTTTTTTTATGCGCAAGTGTGGGGAAGGAGGTGAGTGTGCCTGTGTACCTCTGAGGTGAGTATCTTATTCTCTTGAGACAGGTCTCTTACTGAACCTAGTAGGCTGGTAGTTGGCAAACCCCTTCCATCCTGTGGTCCCCTGTTGGAATGACAGGAGCATGTGCGGCCACGCCTGGCTTTTATGTGAGAGCTGGCATCCCAACTCAGCTCCCCTGGCTTGTGCAGTAAGGGTTCTTACCAGTGAGCCATCTCCCCAGCCGCCATCACTGTCACCTCTCTTATTAAATCAATCACTGTGTTAGCTCACTGCATACTCAAATCTTATTATTTAATAACTCCACTAAAACAAACAAAACACCGACATAAATAGACATATCAGCTGGAGTCATGAATAAAGATAAAATCTGAAGACATGAAACATCCAGAATATGAGAATAACCCCTTGCCGGTTAGCTTCTGTCACTAGACACAAGTGATGGTCACCGGAGGGAACCTCAGTGGAGGAATTGCCTCTACCACATTGGACCATGGGCATTTTCTTAATTGCTAATGGCTGGAGGAGGGCCCAGGCCACTGTGGGTGGTGCCACCCCTGGGCAGGTGGTCCTGGGCTGCATAAGAAAGCTAGCTGAGCCAGCTACAAGCCAGGAAGCAGTGTTCTTCCTAATCTCTGCTTCAGTTCTTGCCTCCAGGCCCCTGCCTCAGCTTCCCTGGATGATGGCCTATAAGCTGTAAATTAAAGTACTACCCCTACTCCACCCTCAGTTGCTTTTGGTCAGTGCCTCATCCCAGCAACAGAGAAACTAGAACAAATCCCAAAGAGGCTGAAATCCTGAGCTCACTGAGAGCCGGGACAGTCCCATTCACCTGGGAAGGCCCTTGTGTCAAGCACGCTGCCTGGAACTCAGGAACTCCAGGAAACATTTATCAAGTGTGACAACCAGGGACCTGCTGAGTAAATGCCTGGTCACTGTTCAAAGTAATCCTCTCAATAGGAAAGCTCTGAATAACAAATGACCTGGTCAGGTGTTCAGTAAATGGGTGTGGGCAAGAACTAGCCATTGTCTCCTAACAGTTCAGGATCCTCCCATCTCAGTTCTTGGGATCTTAAAAGGAAAGGTTCATTAGGGATCTCTCCTGGTTGTGGCTATGGGAAAGAAATCCTTAGCTGACAGGATGCAGGATATTTCAGTGAAAAGTCCGTTTTCTAGATTTCACCGTATGTGTTTCTAGAAATGTATGTGTTTCTCTGCAGTGCTGTGGAAAGCACATGGGCTTTAGGGACATAGGCATTGAAGGCTATGAAAGTCACTGAGCTACACGAGGCTCCACAGCCTCATCTTGGAAATGGACAGGGCAGTTATATTGTATGGTTCTTGTGGGAGTCTGAGCTCTTGGATATAAAAGGACCTCAGCAGAAATTTGGTAAACAATATTCCCCACTCACATTTAACAACCTTGAAGTCCAGCGTTTCTGTCTGATCTGGGACTACTGGTTCTCAGTGCCTGACTCCAAATAAGCACCAACAAGATTTGTTAAATAAATTACGTATTTGTTTGCTTGCCATGCTACAGAGTGGAGACACACACCAGTATTTTGAATATATACTAAATATATTTTCTATACTAAATATATATACTAAAATACTCTACCCTCTAGTAGCCATTAGCATCTGGCATTCAGACTTTGGGTAATGTTCTGCTGACTGTCACATGCTATATACACATCCAGTAGGGACAGAAGGTACACACTATGTGCCAGAGGACCTCAAAGTGTGACACCAATACTACCACCAGCAACAGCAACAGAGCACCTAGACGTTTATTAGAAGTGTACATTGTGGGACCTCCGACTACTGAATCAGAGGCAAGGGGTAGCAATCCATTTTAACAAGTCCTTTAGTTAAAGGTGGTATACATTAAGAACTCCAGGTGCATGGAAAACTCTCCTATGCTGTAATTAGAATGTGACATGTGTGACCAGACGACTTGCACTTACAGTGTAGCGCATACTGGAAATTTTAGCGTATGCCAGAGGTCATGATCTCTAAGGAGAGGAGTAGTTAGGAGATTCTCAGGTGAAATGCTTTTTCAGCTTCCTCCCTCACCGCATGATCCACAGATATTCCTAGAAGTCTGTCTAAACTGCTGTTGTGATCAGGGTGCCTCAGACAGCAAAGTGGACTGGTTGGACATCGACTCACGAACTGGCCTATAATTCTGTTGGTTAAAACTGAGCCGAGGTCACAGAGACCCAAACATACAGTGGCCCCAAGAAAAAGAGCAAGTATTTCCTTGCATAACGGCCTAGAAGTGAGGTTCCTTCTCCTCCCAAATGCCGCTCTCACATCCTTTCCAGGGCAGGCTGAGTCATTAGCACACCTGTATTCCATCTTACTAAGTCCTCCAGACACAGGCAACAATCTCTATTGTTTCTTTTTATCTAGGGTTAAAACAAAGCTGTGTGGGAAGACAATGACTTCTCCTGAAGTCAAAGTCCTCTCTTGATTAATGATTAAATCTGTTCATTTAGGCGGCCCCCCTTCCTCCTCTACTCTCTGTCTACAAATAAAGAATACAATCGCAGCAGGCCATGTAACTTTTCTTCTTTGCTGAGGTATAACAATGAGTGGCACTAACATAAGGTTCTTTACCTAAAGATATTGAAATTAAATTAAAGAAACAAAAAACAGACAAACAGATTCTGACTCCCACCTCTTAGTTATTAGTGGCCTGGGCAATTACTTAATCTTTGTTTTTCTCTGTTAATTGCTTTCCAGTTAATTTGAAGATGAAAAGCAGTACTTTCCATCCTATCATAGTTTATAATAGCCTTTCATCTGATGATAGGTCCCCTCCCTTCCCTCTTACCCTTCCTTCTTCGAGACCTACTAAATGCAGAATGCCACGAGATTGTAATGGCCCCATTATTTCACTGAAACTCATGGTACTGTGTGGCTTTTCTTGGAGAGACAGAAAGAAACACCTATTCACCCCAGCAAGAGCACCAGAAGTCCAGAAGAAGATAAAAAAGATTCCACTTATAACTGTAATTAACAAGGCAATTCCACATAATTTATCTGGTAATCATGAGAGGTTTATTTCTGGGGTAACTTACAGCCAATAGGGGTTGGTTACAGGATCTGGGAGAGATGAGGTACCATCCAGCGGAGAACTCTGACTTGGTGTCCCATCCAGCTTCCAGGACCATGAGGTATCCAGAAGGACCAAACACATATGCACTTCGAGTCTTAAGGGGCTCCCTCTCAGCCACACCCCAGGGGCAGGTCATAGGCAGGTGTGGCAGTTACCTGCTGTCACTCTAGGGGCAGTGTTTCAAGGTCAAAGCTGGAACAGCTACCCACTACATCTCCCCCTTTTGTCTAAATAAGAAAATTCTAACCTAATACAAAACTTTTTACAATAGGGATCATTACCAAATATTGTCCCAGAGGAATAAGGGATAATGACCTATACAAGATGAAACTACACCAACAAGAACACCACCAAACAAGAAACACACACTAAAATCCAGAGGAGTCTGGAACATAGGTAAATGGCATGTTACAGAGATCCTTCCAAAAGATGTCCTACCTTGAAGAACCTGAATCTAATACTTAATATGTTCTAGCTAAGATACAAGTAGATTGTAATTGTAACTGTTAGTCTCCAATCTCATCAAAGACCTGAGAAGGAATATAATAACACCTGAGAAACAGGAGAAGGACACAAGCAACTTTCAGGAATCTTGCAAGAGTGGACAGAGACAGCTGGCAGCCTAGACAGTCCCCTAGAATTTCTCAGTATCATTGGTGCATTCAAGTTGGCTACAGGCCTAGAGTATCTGTCAGACCATTTTCAGAAGCAGGTTTTATGAAAGACTATCCTACCCTGTCTTGGCAGAGTTCAATAGTCACTTTTCCTTGTGTCCTGCTCGTACCAAAGGGACAGTATTCGTACTGTCAACAGTCGAGACACGGGCAGTTATTTGCCCAAATAGGTCATTTTTTTGTGCCAAGAAGAAGACAAACTTTCAAATGGAAATGTCTCAGAAGCCCAGCATTCTCTCGGGATCAGATAGGTGCTGTCAGGAGCAATCGTGTCTCACGTCAACGGAATTCTAAATTATCAAAACATTTAAATGCCATATTCTCTAGGTCTTTTATGAAGTGTTTGAAGACTACCTATCCAGCTGACATTGTTTCTGTAAGTCTGAAGAACCTAACTAACATAGTTATAGAAATGACAAGTATGAGTGACTATAACTCTGTAAATCTTCTCTACTAAAATAACTTAAAGACTAAGAATTCACATAACAAGATAAACAGTCTGTAAGCAGATGTACTGTATAAGGACAATGACCTCAAGATTGTGACAATACACAAAATAGCTTAAACAGAGGTAGGAATGTATATATAGTACAATATGCAATATGACAATAATCCTAAATATATATCAATATACAAAATATCCTAAACAGAGGTAGAACATACATACAGTATGACAAATATAATTTTACATTTGTATCAATGCACAAAATATTTCAAACAGGAGTAGAAATATATGTATATTACAACAAATATAGTTCTGTATTTGTATCAATATATGATTTATCTTAAATAGGAATATAAAAATAGTTTGCATTTGTAACAATATACAAGAATCCACATCAGTGCAAATTATCTAAGGCTGATATTTTACTAAATTAGTTTACTAGTAAATACAACAATTTACTTTAATATCCTATACCTATCTATTTCCCTTTTTTTTTTCTAAAAAAGAATACTGAGTCCAAATTTTATTGTTCCACCCTCAACCCTACAACCACCCATTCATAACCCTGAGAAAAATGAAACATTTGGGAGAGGGGCAACATTCTCTTATAGTTACTTCCTGCTGTTTGGGGGTGACAGTATCTCTGTGGGGTGCTGTAAGAAAGCTTAGATTGTTAGGTTTCAATAGGGTTGTCCATAGAGTATGCAGCTAGTCTCAGAAATGAATAAAAATTGTCTGACATTCTGGCTAAAAGTGTAGCATGATGGACCATCTCATCTTGGAACTGTCCTGAAGAGTTCTCAGTCCAAAGCTGATCATGAGTAATGTTCTTAGGTACCATGGCATCATTCTGGACTGGGTGGAGTTGTTGTTGTGGAGTCCCTTCTTCCTTCTGGAGACATCAGAAATTGCTATTGGAGAAGACTTATTTTTTTACTGTGGAAAACTTGAGCATTATTAATATCAAAACAGAAAGTTTGGATTTCAAGATAACATGACATGTAAAAAGGTATTCTGAGAAATCAAGAATAAACATGGAGAGAAATAGAATCTTGGTGACAATGGTCCCTTTTTATTGGTTTTCTTCTGTCCTACACCACACGGCTCTTCTGATATGAGACAGAATCTCTTAAATTTTTTCTTTTAGCAATATGCTTGGGTTTAGAGAAGGAGGGAGCCAATTTCCAACTCTAAAGCCAGCTTGATATATAATTGAATCGGAACCATAACTTTTCTAGAGTTAAAGAGATATAGATGTTAGGCAGTGAGATTTTACCCTGTGTAGATTGGTACTAATAGATTCTTTTCTTCTGTTGTAGGTGTTTGGATATCCAAGGCCATATGATTCCTGGAAGATGGGTATTTCTATTATCCTGGAAAGACAAAAACAGAACCCTGCCCCAACCCTTGTTTGTTAAGTTTTTCTTACAACTTGTAGAGATGCCACATCTGTGGATGAGCTTTTACTTCTCCTCATCAAGGGGTTTCTCCTGTTTGAATCGATTTTTTATTAATTTTGTTGGTATCCATAGCTTTTCTTCTCTTGCAGAAACAAAAGCAAAATCCGTTCCCCTGGTTTCCATTCTGAGGTCAATACATCTTTGAAATAAACCGGTTGGTTTAGCTCAGAAGTTCTGTCTGTTGTCCAATGTCTCTCCACAGCTGTTGTCCCTTTCTCTTCAGCATTGAGAAAATTCAAGGTTAATAAAGCGTTATGCAATCTATTTCTAGGAGTCATGGAGAGACATAAAAAAACACCTATTCGCCCAGCAAATAGTCCCCAGAAAGTCCAGAAAAAAAAGAAAAAAAAAAAAGATTCCACTCAAGTTTAGCTTGGTGGACCAGTGTAGCTGATGTTTTCTCCAGTCCTGCCCAGCCCCACAGACCCTGCAGCCACTTATAAAATAATCACTCAGAAGCTTATATTAAAACTTCTCAGGCCTACCACTGACTAGCTCTTACATTTAAACTCAGCCCATTTCTGTTAATCTATATGTTGCCACGTGTTCTGTGGCTTTACCTATGTGCCGTTACATGCTGCTCCCTAGATGCTGGGCTGGTGTCTCTTGACTTCCTCTCCCAGAATTTTCCTTCTCTGCTTGCCCCGCCTATACTTCCTGCCTGGCTACTGGCCAATCAGCATTTTATTTATCAACCAATCAGAGCAACACATTTACAGCATACAGAGCAATATCACCCATCATTAAGTAAGTTTCTTGGCATCACTTACAAGAGCATGGATGACTCAAAGGCAATGGTATCACCAAAGAAGCTTGACACCAGCATGACAGTGGTTCACAAGGCTCATCACCATGGCAACAATCCCATCTAATCAGCCTTCTACCTCTTAGAGCACAACTCCCTCAGCTTCCCAAGACCACACACAGCTGAGGGCCAAAGAGAGGCATGAGTAGAATCTCTGTTAGTGTCTGAGTGAGTGCCTCCCACTTCTCTGAGGGAATGTTAACAGCAGCATTACCATTGCCACAGACTTAGCCTGCACTATTCTGCTTATCTCGCTGAGGTGGCCGTGGGCCAGATATTCCACAGGTCGCTCAGCAACTCTTCTTCATGAAGGCACATGGTCATGCTGTGTCTGCAGGAAGTGGCTTTAGTGTAACAAGTTTCCAAAGAACAGCTCATGGGAGAGTAAATGCATGTTCATTCCATTGTATTAGCTTGTTGCTGTGTGTGAAGAAAACTATCTATGCTGAATAATGCACTTACTTGAGTCTACAGGCCTGGGAGATGTTTCAATCCCACCAAAACAAGACTGTGAGTCCCTTCCTTCATGAAGCAAGATTACAGGATGTGAAAGAAGAGAAACCTCTCATGTACCACAGACAGCCAGGCAAAACTGGCTACACGGGGCAAAATGAAAATGTGAGGTATTTGCTATATTATTTTAAAGCCCGAGTGGATGATAACTGAGAACTAAACAAAGCCTAAAAGTGCTCTGTGCTGGGACTGTGTAACTGCACAGGTTACACACTTGGGAAGCCAGCCCTGGAGCTGGGGCCACGATAAAATCATTGTTCTAAGTCATTCTGCATAAGGCTTTTGGCTCTCCCAGGACTGTTCATGATACCTACCAGAAGTGGGGGCACTATTCCTGTATTTGACAGCAGGGTGAGGAGCCAGAGAAGCCTCAAGGAGAGATGATATATACTCTAGGCTCGTTAGTCCAGGTTGACATTGGATACATCTATCTTACTCAGCTCCACTTTCAGCTATGAAAGGGGAAAGGATGACCACTTACTCATTCAGGTAGTCACTTTGTTGGCACACCTCTACAGAGCATCTGCTACACGCCATGCACTGTACTAGGCCCAGTGAGACAGTGGTGACAGTGACGTAGTTCTGCTATCCAGAGGACCAAACCCTGGCAGGAAGACGCAGACTTGTAATCCTCACCATCACCAAGTTTTTCTAACCTTAGTTCGGAAGTCAAAGAGTCAGGATCGGGAACAAATTTAAGAAATGTGTGGGACACTGTGCCTGGAACTCATTGGAATTGCTCCCCGGTTGAGCCTGGCTTCCAACTCGGCTGCTAGGGTCAGTGCCTGCAAACTAAGCCGGTCACAAACTGCACCCTTCTGCCAGCCTTCTATCACTACCTTAGCAAACAGAACACAATTTCTTTTTCAAAAGCGGCATGGAGAAGAACTGAGCAGTAAACAAGTCCAATACTGGGTCCCCACCTCTACCTGGCCACGCAGCTTTGTAGAACCGCTAATGTTCAATAGCCAGCAAGCAAGAAGGTCAGAGTTATGCTGAGCACATGTAGGAATGGAGCACAGTTTCTCTCTGTGTGTTTCCATGGTGACAGTGATAACAGCTTATATTTATAGAGCTTCTATCTCCAAGGAGCTCAAAGCACTTTACAGACACACTATCTCTCCCACTTATGAAGAAGAAGAAAGAGAGACAGAGAGACAGAGAGAGAGAGAGACAGAGAGAGAGACAGAGAGAGAGAGGTGGACAAAGGAGGGACAGCGGATGTGGTGTGCTGTTATTCACATTTCACAGATGGCACAGCGTTGGGGAGTCATTGACCCAAGGTGTCATAGTAAACCAGTGACAGATGGCAGGTTGGAGGGACATGATAGTTCATGCAACTCCTAAAACTCTTGCTGCTGGCCGTGGGCAGATGTCAGGGCCAAGCTACTATCTTCCAATCATCTAGCTCCGTTCAGTGTCATGTGGGTGATCAGATAACTCTGAGAGCATCAAAGACATTTTCACTTAACTATTGATGGGACATACATGGACAATTGTTTTGTGGAGATTTGGTGATAAGGTCCAAAGTTCTTATAGCAAGATAGCCAGCAGGCAATCCCAGGCCTATGAGGCCTAGGTTCCCTCATAACCTTAGATGGAAAGTTCTTCACACACACGCGTGCACTGTTGTAAGTGGCTTTCTTTCAGAGTGCCTCTGAGACCTTCGAAGGGAATGCTTCTTGGGTCTCTCTTCCTGTGACTTGTGCCTGATCTATGAGACATGTGGGATGGCTCCGAGTTCTTTGAAGGCTGCAGCTTATAGAACTAAAAGTGAGTTTTACAAGTCTCATCTCTACTCCTCTGTGTCTAAAAGATGCTATCTGAGAAAGCTATCTGAGAAAAGCCCACATCCTCTGACAGAGCTCTCACCCTTGTGGGGAGGGTGGAATGACTAGTCCCCTCGTGGGGGGGTGGGGTGGGGGGGGGGCGCTGCTCCTGCTGCAGTCGTCAGACTACCAATTGCTCCTCACTTCTTGCCCTCCTAGGATTTCTATTTACCTGCTCCACCATTTAGTCTTTGGAATATAGAAGCTATTTTCTCTTTAAAAGAAGAGTCATTATTCAGACAGCATTCAGTTAACCCAGCCAGCAGTCCCCATGGCAACGCTGAGAGACATGATCCTTTCTCCTGTAGATCCTCAGTGGTCCTTGCCATGAACAAATCACACTGTTTCTGGGGTCCATGACCTCAGGGTTTTGCTGCCCAGTGGCCTTCTGTCCGTTTAGGCTTCAGGCACACTGGACTTGGTTCTTTGAGGAGCTGATGTTTGTTCTCTGAAAAGGAATCTGATTCCTCCCTACAAAAAATAACAGAGCCGATGGAGGCATTGAAGAAGGGGGCTTCTGCAGAGGGCCTTCTGGGACTCCAGCACATGACACTGGGTCCACTTTATCAGTGGCCAGAAACAGCCACCCAGAGAGAGCACATCTCCCCTTCCTTCACTTCCCACATGGACTGCGGTCACACTAAAGATCTTTCTGTGCCTTTGAGAGGCCCGAGCTCCCTTGTAGCTTCTGGCCTTGGGTTCTGAGAAGGAGGAAGGAAAGAGTCCTGTTTCCCCTTCCGCTGTTTACATCCCTTGCCTTTGTTGAGTGGCCAAACTCTCTGCGGTTCTCAGTCACCACAGCCTGTTCTCAGTTTACCCATTCCTAACCCTTAAGGACTCTCTTGACCATCCCCACATCCCATCCCTCCTGCTTCTTCCATATAGGACTTCATCTTTTCCCATCACAACATTTGGCACCCACAGTGGCAATTCCTTATGTTAACAGAAGTTTCTAGATATAATTGAAGATGCTTCTTGAATGTAGAAAAAAAACCATTCAGAGGTTTACCTTTAGATTAAAAATTGATAGTCTGGGCCTGGAAAGATGGTTCAGTGGGTAGTGCTTGTCAGGCAAATTTGAAGACCAGACTTCAGATCCCTAATACTATCATAAATGCTGGGTGGATACAGCAGTCACTTGTAATTCCAGGTAGAGCCAGAGGATGCCCACAGCAAGCTGGCTAGTTAGACTACCCATATCGGCAACTCTGGGTTCAACTGAGAGACCTTGCCTCAATGAATAGGGTGGGGATGATGAATGAAGACTCCTAATGACAACCTCAGTTCCTCACATATGTGCACTTATGCATGTGAACAGGTACACACACACACACACACACACACACACACAATTAATAGTCTGGCCTGGCATGCTGACACATACCTATAATCCCAGCACCCGGACTTCCAAGTCTGAGGCCAGCCTTAGTTACATAGCAAGAATTTGTCCCCAAAACAAAAACTGCAACCAAACTAAACCACTCAATAATAGACAATTAAAGTAAAAATCACTGAAGTGTCATTTTCACTTGGCTTTTATGTGTAATCATATCTTCAGTCTAGCAGAGCTTAATGGTTACTTGTAAAAGGCCTATAAGTAAAGGACAAGACTTTAAAATAGTTTAAATTGTGATTACATATCTGTCTCTCTTTCTGTAAACCAAAGAATGGAGTGAATAAACTACATCCATTTTCTTTACTAACAAACAAAATTTTCCAATGTATTTCAATATTTATATACATTTAAATCCATGAATATGTAAATACTGGTTCCTAAAATTTTCTGATGCATTCTGATAAACTCAGCACGAACTCAAAATTCCACACAAATAACTCAAAATATTTTAAACTGTAATTATATAGCTATCACTCCAATGGGCCTCCTATAGGCCTAATTTTTAAAAAAAAATTACAAATATACAAAATAGCAAATA
>CABHPQ010175956.1:0-27819 GCA_902168405.1 Peromyscus aztecus | reverse complement strand
TCCTTCCTTCCTTCCTTTCTCTCTCTTTCTTTTTTGAGACAAGGTCTCACTATGTAGCTCTGGTTGTCCTGGAATTCACTATGAAGACCAGGCTGGCCTTTGAGTTCACAGAGATCCATCTGCCTCTTGCCTTTTGAGTGCCATGATTAAAGGCATATGTGAACACCCAGTATAAACATATCTTCTTGCTACTGATAAGTAGAGTTGACCTTGGTAGTAGTTAACGTTCTTTTATGTTTGTACCTCTGAGAAATTTAACGTGATATTCTGTTGAGTTTTGTTTGACTTACCCTGAGAGGGTATTCACTGAGGAGAAAATGGTGATGGCGTGTGTTGGTAGGCACTTGGGAATTTGAACCTGCAAATAATGGTCATAGAAGCCACTTTGACTCGCTTGGCAGTTGGAAGCTATACTAGTTTTCGTCCTGGCAGGATAAACAAACAAACAAAAACAACAACAAAAACCCACACCATATCCAGGCATGATAGATTTTCCCAGAATATGAAAGACCCACCGACCACAGTAACACAATCGGCTTAGGAAGAGAACTGAAACACGTGGACTGAGAACTCTGTGTTGCACTTCAGTGTAGAAATGATGCTACTGACTCTTCTGAGCAGAATTCACAAAAGTCAAGATTAGCACTTGTAATTGTGTGTCTGCAAGGGGCCTGTGTTCTCAGAAGGAACCGCACTTGGTGGGAGAGATGTTTGACTCAGATCCTGCAATGACCTTCAATGCCCTTCAATCTCACCACACACAGTAATGGATGTCCTTGTCATTGTAGGCAGACGTTTCTTTCCTGCCCACTAGTTCCCAAATAGGCTGCACCAAGAGTTAATATGAATTACAAATGCTCAGCTAATAGCTCAGGCTTGTTACTAGCTATCTCTTACATTTTCAATTAACCCATACTTCTTTCTTTTTTTTTTTTTTTTTTTGGTTTTTCGAGACAGAGTTTCTCTGTGTAACTTAGCACTTTTCCTGGGACTCACTTGGTAGCCCAGGCTGGCATCGAACTCACAGAGATCTGCCTGGCTCTGCCTCCCGAGTGCTGGGATTAAAGGCGTGCGCCACCACCGCCCGACCTCAATTAACCCATATTTCTATCTATGCTTTGCCACATGGCTTGGTACCTTTTCTCAGTATAGCATGTCCACCTTGCTTCTCTCTGCATCTGCTTGCTACTCCTCTGACTCGACACTTCTCAGCATTCTTTGTTTGGCTCTCCCCCTAAACTTATCCTGTCCAGCTATTGGCCAGTCAGCTTCTTTATTAAACCAATTACAGCAACTTCACACAGTGTAAAGGAATATTCCATAGTTGTGTCTCAGAAGGTTCTGTGTCTGAAACCTGGCTGGACATCCCCAATCATTTGGGTAAAACTTAGATTGTGATGGTGCCCAGGTCCCACCCCAAACCTCCAGAATCAGAATTTCTGGAGATCAAATGTGCATTTCAATCTCTGTTTTGTGGTGGATACACAGACTTACAAGACATTTCCCATATCTGAACTATATCATTTGATAAGGCTTATGTATATAAACACCCACGATCCATCACTACAGTCAACAGAGTGAACATATCTGTCACCCCACAGTTTCCAAGTGACTTTAGGCCCCTTTTGTAACCTTTCTCTCTGCCTCTCTCATGCAAACAGCCATCTGCTTTCTGTCAGTATAGATTAGCTTGCCCTTGCTTGAGTTTTATGTAAATGTAGTCACAGAGTATAAACTCATTTTTAAAAGCACCTGGCTTTCCCTTGGCATGGTTATTTTGAGACCCATCTATATTGCTTTTTATACTATGGGTATTTTTCTGTAAGCCCTCCCACCCCAACTGCCAGGCTTAAGGCAGCCAGCTTGCTCCTGCCATCTCATTCACAAAGGTTCCAAACCACTCCATGCGGACTTTAGGATACTTCAACTCAGACAGGTGCATGTGTCTTTCAGACTTACTAGGTGCAGGCACAGCTTATATTGAGCCTCAGTAGCCCTTCTTGCCTAGGTGCCACTACCTTCATTATGTCCCATTCAATGTCACAACATTGATACCGAGGGGCTGACCCCGGTGACTAAAGTGTGGCTGCCCAACACACACATGTCATCTCTTACATGGGCTGAGCCCTGTGAGTTTCAGGATATCATTCTCTAGGTCAGATCTTCCAGCCCTGGTCACTGGAGTTAGCAAAGCTGGTACAGACCAGGTTCTCAGCCCCCTGCTGCTTAGCTGCCAAAAATATTCCTGCAACTGGACGTCACTTTGGAAAATGTTTTACAAATAGAATTTCTTGGAAAATATTTTAATTTTCCTGATCAAAGCAGGATATACTGTTCTTCTGGTTGACAGTTTCCAACTGGTTGGTCTTAGGCCCTGATATCCTTCTGGTTCAAGGGATTTAAACTAGTAAAAGCCTCCAAAAATAAGGTATTCATGTATAAAAAAGATTTTGGGGGCTGGGAGGTAGCTCAATTGGTAGAACACTTTCCTATCATGTACAAAGCTCTAGATTCCATCTCTAGCATCTTAACAAAAAGATGTAATCCCCTGTAATAACTCTGGCACTCAGGAGGTAGAGATGGGGGATCAAAAGTCCAAAGTTCTCCTTGACTGTGTAGAGAGTTCTAGGCCAGTCTGGAATATATGAGATCCTGTATAAAACACCAACACACACACACACACACACACACACACACACACACACACACACACATATAGACAGGATAATACTATGCTGTTCAAGCTGGCCTGGAACTCACTATGTAGTCCTCATCCCTCTGCTGTCCTCCCTTCTCAGCCTTCTTCATGCTGGGATCATAGGTGTGTACTAATTCATTGCTTTAAAAACTGTACATTTTGATGAAATACTCAAATAGTTGAAAGGCATTAAGCAAGATCCTTATCTATACACGATAGTAAATGTTTTGATAAGGGAATTTTCCATGGGTTTGTCAGTAACATTTTCCTTTTTGAAAGCTGCCTAGGCAAGAAACCACTTTAAAAATGCTGATGAATGTTGGTATAGGTATATAGACATCTCTTAGCTTACAGAATTCATCTTATGTATCTTACTTATAATGACTCTTCTCTGGGAACATTAGCAAACCCGTACTATAAAGAAGGCTTAAGTTTGTCAAATCTGTTACAGGATATTTTCAGCAAAAGTTGAAATCTCAAACAGCCTTTCTTTACAAAGACCATTGAAATGAATAAGCACTTGTGAAAGGGAAATTGAAAATTAGGTGAGATTTATTGTTGGTGAACATTGGCCTTTTTATAGATTTAAAGTTTAACTTTTATATGAATGTGTTGAAGGCAAAGTACAGAATCCAAGTGTACACTAGGCTCTCAGCACAAAGGGACATGATCAGTTCTGAGCACAAAGAGGCTTGACTTCTAGGGTCACCTGAGTTATTAAAAGCTGTCCATCAGCCAACACAGGGAGATAAATGTGTCTGGACCCCAGTGTTTGCAAAACCAGGGGAACTATACCAGTTAACCTAGGTTATAGGTTAATATAGGTTCCCTATAGTTTAAATATTCCAGATATAAAGATAGAAATTTATTAAGTCAGTCACTCAAGTCAGGAAGGCCAAAGAAAAATAATAACTATGTAATTATATATACCACTCCTAGATGAGGCTGATTGCCCAGGTCACATGCCCCAAATGGTAATCTATGCCATGCCTTGATGAATCTGAAATTTATGTTAAACTCCCACTTTTCATCCTTTTTTTAAAAGACAAATATTGCTTTAAATGTTAAGCTTGGCCACCATTACATAGTCAGTGACCAGAATCATGGTCTTATCTTCTCCATGGGTCAGGCTGCCTGAGACCAGATTTTGATCTCTGTGGCTTCTCGGCCCAGTGATTCAGCTCATCGTGAAACTGTAGAGTAATGCCTCTGTCTACACTGAGGCCATGAAATAAAACATTGTCCAGCCATAAAAGTCATTTCCCTTCCTCTCCTCAAGATGGAGGCAGTCTGATCATGGGTCTTAGCAGCTTAGATAGATAGTCACTGGAAACATAAACACTAGAGTAAGATTTTGATAAGGGCTGGAGAGATGATTCAGTGGTTAAGAGCCTGTATTCCAGAAGTACCAGAGTTCAATCTCAACACCCACACCCGCTGGCTCACAACTGCCTGTAACTCCCCAGCCAGAGGATCCAGTACCTCTAGCCTCCATGGGCACTCACACACATGTGGCATGCACACACATATACACTCAAGTAAACATAAAATAAATCTTTTTTTAAAGGTATTTTGATAAGGAAATGGTAGGGAATTTTCTTAGTAATTAAAGAGTTTAATCTGCCTAGGAAGCAAATGATTTTAATAGTATCCTGTCTGGAAATACTTGCTAATTTTTTTAAATCATTGTGCATTATACATTAAAAAACCCATAAAAGTGCTTTTGTAAATAGCATGAAGGGCATCCATGAGAGAAGACTCTTGGTAAAAGTTTGGCTTCAATGCTCAAAAAATTCAATCCTGTAAACTTGAATATTAGGGACTAAAATGGGCACTAGCTAACATTCAGAGGACAGACTGTCTGGGATAAAAGCCTCCATCAGCACCAAAGCTTGCCTGAGGCACACAGATCGGCTGTATTGACTTTGGCAATGCCTCTGCCTTGTTAGGCCAATGAAGTTAACTGGCATTGGAAACTGAATTAGTAACACAGCCCAGATCCCTCTGCCTCTCTGTTGCTCGGGTCATCGTTTGATCTGGATGAATGTGGCACGACCCTCTTTTTTTGCATTCATTCCTGCTTATCTCTGGGTCAGAACCTAAACAGCCCTACCCTGAGGAGAGGCCAGCCCCCTGAGAACACCATTCTTCTTGGCTGTATATGTCCACAGGCACTTAGTGTCCATATAAGGAAAAGAGAGCTTCTATTTACTCTGCAGAGCATGCTCAATAAATAGTATTTGTCTACAGACGTATGTGTGTCCAGTTAATCCAGTTTGCAGGGAAAAAACCTAACACGGATCTAGCTAAAAAGATCCTGCAGTGGGAGAAAATGTTTCCACACTTGCTTAAGCAGTTCATGGGATAATCCTTGGACCTTGCAAAGCTTGAAGGAGACCAGGCAGGTGGGCCCAAGGGAACCAGGTATGGGGGAGGGTACAGAGGGCACTGATGCCTGTTGGGACTAGACCTGAGGGAGTCAGGGAAAGGCGTGGATTTCTGAAAGCCAGAGAGTGTCTGACCTGAAGGGGCCTTAAAATGTTCCTATAAGCCTATGCTTTCTGGGTAAGGAGGCATAGTCAATAGTAGGGAAGAAGGCTGCACCAGAGAATGTAGCTGGTGAGGGACGAAACCAATGCCCACACGTGGGGTTCCTGACTTCCCATCAAACCACACTGTCCTCTGACTGGAGCTTTAGACATTGGTAGGAAACAAAGGACCAAAATCATAGCCTCCTTCTTGACTTTGGGCTGACATTGGGCTCCAGTTTGACACTGCAGAGGGCAAAGCACCTGGCCAAGGTGACCTTGGTCTGAGAGCTTACGTTTCCAGGAGAAAGGTGAGTCCCGGGCGCTTTCATTTCTGGAAGGAATGCCATGGGGAGTCTGTTTTTACCAGTCATGCGTGTTTCCTTGGTTCTTGGACCTGTACGCAGTTTTGCTTCCTGTCCATTGTCTGTCAGGGCAGCCGCATGCATGCTTTAGAGATCCTAGAAAGCAGGCAGGTTGTTTTTTCTTTCTTTTTTTGAAACAGGGTCTCATACAGCCAAGTCTTAAACTCACAGTGAAGCCAAGGACTACCCTGAATTCCAGATGTTCCTGCCACTCCCTATAGAGTGCCAGGATGATAGGTGTGCACCACTGCACCTAGTCTATGCACCCCTGGGGGTCGAACTCAGAACTTGGTGCGTACCAGGCAAGCACTCCACCAACTGAGCTATATTCCCAGCAGATTAGCCAAATTCTTTAAGCATTTGAACTGACCTCCTTTAAATGGTTCTTAGAGCAGCTGAGCAGGTGGCTGTTCCCCGTGAAACTGGAAAGGGAAAAGCATTTCACAGAGCCAGGCTTTCTTAATGTGATGGAGGTTAAGAGTTTAATCAATATGATACAAATGCACAACCATTAAGAGTGACTTCTGGGGCTGCGATGGCTTAGCCAGGGCTTGCCACACCAGCGTAAGGACCTGTGTTTGGAACCCTGAGCACCCACATAATTGCAGTGCTGGGGAGGGGGAGACAAGTGAATCCATCTATGGAGCTTGCTGGCCAGCCAGTTTGGCCAAAATATGTGAGCTCCAGGTTCTCAGAAAATAAGGAAGGAAATCATGGCGGAGAACACTTGACCTCTGACCTCCACATACACAAGCACTTAGGTGTGTATACACAGATATAAGTGCTGCCTGACTTAATCCGAATGTGGAAGTGTTGTGAATGTTAAAGACAGAAACACAGGCAGTAGTTACACCGGAACGATTCCTTTCCTTGAGGAATTTTATCGGCATCAGCGACTACATGGCTCAATTGACACACGAGTCGGACCAGATTTTCAGAACCCATTGAAGTCACATAGCGTGTGAATCTCTTCACCCCATGTCATCATGTTCACCACAGGTGAACAATAATGATCGCTGACTTCTATTATTAACTTGCATTAGATTGAATTCCGTTGTATTTTATGAGTATGGGTTGTTTCACCTGCACGTATGTCTGTGCACCACCTGCCCACCTGGTCCTAGAAGACCCAAGATGGCATTAGAGCCCATGAAAAAGGATGCTGTGAGCTGCCATGTGAGTACTGGGAACTGAACCTGGATCCCCTGGAAGAGCAGACAGTGCTCTTAACGGCTGAGTCATCTCTCTAGGCCCTTAAAGATTATTTTAAAAGTTAATAACATATGTCTTTTCAAATGTACACATAATTAGGAAAAAGGAATAGAAGCACACCATCTTAATCCTACCATGCACCACTTAATCACTCTGCTGTGTAGCTCTGTAATATATTCTGCTTACGTGTAGTATTAGTATATATGCAGCAATAACACAGCATTAATACTAAAGGCGCTGTGGAATATATGATAAGACTACTCATACTGTTTTCTACATATTTTACAACATGCGTTTTTATCAATGTCTTGTGAATAATTTTTAATCTTGACTATTATTAGTTTACAGTATTATCTTATATTTGTATGCGCGCATACATTCATACACATTTCACTGGTGTGCTACTGGCAGATGTTGAATTGCTTTCAAGTTTCATCTATAACAAATGGCACTTCAGCATATACCCGTCAAAATAAATCTCTGTGCATGCCCTCAGATGCTTTCCTGTCAAAAATTTCTGAAGTGGAATTGCTTGGCCAGAAGGCACACTTCCTTTAAGTGTTTTGCCACACATCATTAAATTTCCCTGAAGAAATGAGGTACCCCAAATCCATGAGCAGTTACCTTTCTTTGCAATCTCCTATGTGCTAGCTTTTCACTCCCCAGTTTATTGAGATACAATTGACAAGTAATGAAATCCACTCATGGTTAGGGAACATTTCAGTGACTTTCACGCAGTCAGACGTTGTGCAACTCACAACACAATCTAGTTTCAAGACATTCTCCAGGCAGTTGCTTTTGGAGCTCATTTGTTGGTGAATATGTAATTGAAAGCGGCGTGATGGTGTAATGATTAGGTTTTAAGGAAGTTTTTCTGGGCATATATCAAAAGGTGGACCATTCAGTCATTCTGGAATGTTTCCTTGTGATTATTCCCAATCAATTCTCCCCACAGCGGAGAAACCAGAGACCCGATGCCCATCACTACAGTTTCTATTTCAAATAAATATAATGTGCTGCGTGTGTAATCTTTTTGAAACTTAATCATGTTGTTTCTTGTGTTAAGGGCTTGTTACATTGTATTGCTGAATATTAGAATACAATATAAGCATGTCATAGTAACATGTTTACCATTCTCCTGTTTCTAGATTTGGATCTGTTTTTAATATAATATTTTTACTAATTGTTTGAAAATTTCATACATGCATACAATATATTTTGATCGTATTTACTCCAACTGCTTCCCCAAGTCCTTTCAGATCCACCTTTACCCCCTGCCAGCTTTATGTCTTTGTTTTTTTCTGTTTTTTGTTCTTAATTTATAACATACCCAGTCCAATCTGTGCTGTTTATATACTCAATGGTGTGGAGCCATCCGCTGGAACATGGTTCATCTACCAGGGACAACACCCTTAAAGACTGACTTTACCTCCCTAAGAAGCCTTCAAAGGTGAGTAGTTCCTCAGCTAAGGTTGGGACTCCTGAACCCTTTGCCCTCTGTGTTAAAAGGTTCATTGGCTGATCCCAGCAACCACAGCTGCTGTGAGTTTATGAGTGCAGTGGGCCTGCCATGTTTAGAAGCCACTATGCACATTGATCCCGCCCAACCTCTGGCTCTTACAATGGTTCCTCTTCTGTGATGGCCCTTGAGGGAAGGAGTATGCTACAGCTGTCGCATTTTTGGATGAGTGCTCCACAGACACTCTGTACTCTATACTTTGATCAGTTGTGAGTTTCTGCTTTAACTGCCATCTACTGCACAAAGAAACTTCTCTGATGAGGTCTGAAGAATATATGGATATAAAGACATGGGTTTAGAGAGTATTTTGATACAATGTCAATTTAGTAAATTGATGGTAATAGGTTCACCCCTAGGGCCTGTAAGTTACTCAACCATGGGTTGTTGGTCAGATTTACTGTACCAGGCTTGTAGTTCCTCCTGTGGATCTTGCCTCAAATCCATTCAGAAAGTGGTTGGTTCCTTCCATAAATTCTGCGCCACTATTGTGCCCATAGATATATCGCACCACCAGTTGTTTTCAAGGCTCACAGGGCAACAGCTGGGTAAGACGGAAGGAAGTCTGGTTTGTTGCTATTATTGCCATTTGCTTATTTGCTTCAAATTAGGGAGCGATGGCTCAGCTAATAAGAGCATTTGCTACTTTTGCAGAAGATGGGAGTTCAGTTCTTAGCAGTCACATGGCAGTTAGCAACCATGTCTAACTCCGGGGCATCTGATGCCCTCTTCTGGCATCTATGAGCACTTCACACACACACACACACACACACACACACTGCACACATGCACCTGTGGTACAATTACATGTGATACACTTACATACATACAAAAAATAAAATTTAAAAAAAATTTAAGTTTTAAAAATTATTATTACATTTATTTATTGTGCATGTGTGTATGTTTGTGACTATACATGTGGAAGTCAGATGATAGCCTCTGGGAATCAGTTCTCTCCTTTCACCATGTGATCCTGGAGACTGAGGCTTGGCAGCAAGTCCCTTTACACACTTAGCCATCTTGTCGGCCTGTTTCTGGGTGTGGATATAAATAAGGCTACAGTGAACACTTACATACAAGGGCTTCTACAGACAAATTATTCATTTTTTCTTGGATAAATAGCTGGGCATAGAATTGTCAGGTTATGAAGTAGATCTATGTTTTAGCATTTTAAGAAACTGCTAAGATGTTTACCAAAGTGGTTGCACCAGGAATTGGGAGATGGCTCAGCAAATAAAAGCACTTGCTGTGTAAGTGTGAGGGCCTGAGTTCAAATCTCCGGAATCCACGTAAAAAGTTGGCCATGGGTCCCATCATCCTTTGTGCACTGCCTTGGCCTTCGAGGTGGCTGCCATCTCTTTCGATGCATCAAGGTTGCCCTCCGGCCTCTGCTGAAGCCTAAGATCACCAAAAAGAGCACCAAGGAGTTCATCGGGCACCAGTCAAATTGATATGTCAGAACCCAGATGTATAGACAAGATTCAAGGGCTGGATCATGGTGCCCAACATTAGTTACTCGGGAGGCAAGAAAACCAAATACATGCTACCCAGTAGCTTCTGCAAGTTTCTGGTCCACAATGTCAAGGAGCTAGAAGTGCTGCTGATGTGCGACCAAGCTTACCGTGCTGGGATCGCTCTCAACACTTTATCTAAGAACCACAAAGCCATCGTAGGAGGAACAGAGCAGCTGGTCATCAATGTCACTGCTCCCAACACTGGGCTGCACAGCGAAGAAAATGAGTAGATGGCTCATGTGCATGCTTTATTTGTGTTGAAATAAAAGCACAAAACTGGGGGTCAGGGTGGTGGTGGTGGGGAAGCTGGGTATGGCCTTGCTTGCCTGTAACCCCAATGGCACAGGGTCAGGAGAAGTGGCCACAGGGGGATAATTGGGGGTGACTGCTTGTCAGTCTAGCTGCAGGGTCAGTCAGAGAGCGGGACACCCTGTTCTAAGAGAGTAAGTTGGAGAATAATAAAACAGGATACCCAATATCTTCTTGTGACTTCCGCAAATACACAGATGTGTGTGTGTCCTTGCACACACATGTGTACATGTACCACACACACAAAATCAAAATCTCAGCATTTATACTAATTTACACACTGGGCAGGGCTCTGTTTATTCCAGTAGTCAATGCTTTAAATATTTTTCACTTTCGACACTTTTGTGGACATATAGTGACACTCCATTTTAATGGGGTCACATTTTCAATCAATAAGGATGAATAATTTTTACCTTTCCTGATTGTTCATCTAAATCTCTTCATAATGAAAATTTCCATATAATTTTTTTTAAGTTAAAAAAAGACACTTCTGTTAGGGTTTTCTAAAGGAGCAGAACTGACTAGACATGGGACTTGTTAGGTAAATATATGTATCTATATTGGATTTATTAGACAGATTTACAGGCTGTGGTCCAGGTAGTCCAACGAGGGGTGTTTCACCAATAAAGGTTGGCAGTTGTTCAGTCTCCAGGGCTGGACGTCTCAGCAGTCGCACTCTGGAGCTGGAGTCCTAGAAGTTTCCTGGAGAGCTGCTGGTCTTCGGTCTATGTTGCTTCCCAAGGAAGTTAGTTCTAATCCAGGCAAAGGAATGTCTAAGCAACAGGATAGGTAGACTTGCCAGTCAGAGTGAGCACAAGCAGGCAAAAGGCAAATGCTTCCTTCTTCCAAGGCGTTTATGGAAGAAAACATGGACTGCCTTCAGAAGGTATAGCCCAGAATTAGGGTGAGTCTCCCCACCTCAAACAATCTGATTAGGTAACACCTTCCCAGGCATGCTGAGCACCTCAGATTCTAGTTGGTGCTAGATGTCCTCAAGTTGACAACTAAGTCATTACAACAACTCCCTAAGCATCTTCTAAGCTTGTTTGGACTGTAAACCAGTTTTAGATTCTATCAGTCCAATGTGACTTATATAAGTCCTGCTTTTTTTTTTTTCTTCTTTTCTTCAAATTGACTGTTGGTAGGGAAGGAATACAAGCTAAATTCTCGCCTTTAATTTCAATTTCATTATTTAACAAATGAGGTCAGATGGGTGAAGGGAACTCCAGCGATGGAGTAGTGTACTAAGCAAGTAGCGTATGACATATGATTGTAAAAGACTATGCCTAGAACTATATTAGCTCAAAGATCTGAACTCACTTTGTTTTCAACTTTAGAACAGGGTAAGTCTCCATTCCATTAAAAACAAAACAAAACTGTTCTGCAGGATTGAGCAAAAGAAGAGGTTGTTTTTTATAATCAAAGAAAGGCTGAAAAAGCCAACAAAGAAAAGGGGCGTGGCCATTTGAGCGTCACCTTCTTGTGAGGCGGGTGATAGACAATACAGGAACAGTGGGTGGGTCACTTTCTAAATGTTAAAACAAAGAATGGTTTAACAAGTTTGCTCCTTATCTCTTCTGATTTCTCAGAAGGCTGGTAACATTAACTTAGTCAATGCAGTTTGGTGATATGGAACTTTACTGTGAGTAAGTACTTTTTGATTTTTGGCCTGATCTGTTGGTGAGTGCAGGAGGTTAGACCAGAGCAATGCCTTCTTGTAACTTACATTTAACGAACACAGTGTATGTTTAACTGTTTTGTTTTTTTCATGGAGGGTCTACGCCATAACCTGTGACTGTTATGTCACTGGTAACTCGGGTCTAATGTGGACATTGGGGCATGGAACCTTGATGTCTGTGAATCTTTAGAGAATGGCTTTGAGAGAAACTGGAGGAAAACAGAGTCCACATACTTATTGCACACTTATTTTCTTTGTTTTTTTCACTTACGAAGATTTTCCTGTGTGTGTGTGTGTGTGTGTGTGTTATTCTTATTGTAAGCTGCCTTCAAACATTTCTGGAAAGAGTCACAGAACAAACAAAACACAATGCATAAGAATTTTTTTTTTTTTTAAAGCTAATTCTGGTTCTCCAGCAGGAACAACCCAGCTGGGGACAGATACTCACTTACAATGAACTTAAGAGCTCCATTTGGTGCAGAAGCAATCACAGCAGAAGAGCCAAAGCCACTTGAAGGGGGGGAGGGCGTGGATCCTGGGAGCCTCTCACTCATAACAATGAAGATTTAAATAACAAATGCAGTAGGACACTGAGTCCACAGGTAGAGTCTCCAGGTGCCTGGGCTAAAGGAACAGCCCCCACTCCTCCAAACACAGACAAGAGAAGCAATGGTGTGAGTGAGTGTTTGGAGGAGAGATACTCACATGACCTGGAGACATCACCGGGAGAGGAGAGGCAGAGACCAGCTAGAGAAGGGTTCCAGGAGCATGCCATTTACTGATCAAGAAGACAGCTTCCCACTGGGAGGTGGGGCCAGACTTTGTGGATAGACACTTAGGGAATGGGGGAGCAGGAAGGCAGTAAGATAAAAAAACCAGTGTGTTATCACCGCTAACTCAGTAATAGTCACTGTCTAGGATCTAAGAGACCCCAGGTGGAGTCTGCGACAGTCACGTGGAACTGTTTTTCTGTCCTTCACCATCACTGTCTCTCGGTGAAGGGGGGTGTGGCATCCAGTTTCTGACATGTCAGATTTCCAAATACCTTTCTTCACACCAGCAGTACATATCTCATCAGCACGCTTTCCTACAGCTTTTCCTCTTTCAGACAATAAAATTAAACACAGAAGGAGAAATTCGGTTGTTATTCCTTCCCGACTAGAAGGATTCTTCATTTAATGGGAATCCTAAGCAGAGAGTACAGATAGGACCTGTACTAGAGTCACTGTGTGTTATCATGGGTGACCTAGAGCCTACTTTTATAGCTAAGGGAACTGACAATATTTTAAAAGGTGAATAATGTTATACTGTTGGCCAAATTGCAAAGTTAGAGAAGTGAAGAAATACTTTTCATTTGAAAAACAACCCAACACCCCCGCACCTCCCACCACCACCACCACCACCCCACCCCTAGACAAACCGAAAGCAGTTAAGAAGTAGAAGTAGCCGGGCGGTGGTGGTGCACGCCTTTAATCCCAGCACTCGGGAGGCAGAGGCAGGCGGATCTCTGTGGGTTCGAGGCCAGCCTCTGCTACCAAGCGAGTTCCAGGAAAGGCGCAAAGCTACACAGAGAAACCCTGTCTCGAAAAACAAACAAACAAACAAACAAACAAACAAACAAAAAAAGAAGTAGAAGTATGTTTTAGCAGTAGACTACTTACCTAGCTGGGTTTAATTCCAAGAGCTGCAAAAATAAAATAAAAGAGTAAAAACAATCAAATTGAAAAGACAGCATTTTTACAGGTATATGTAGTTGGAAATTTTCCTGTGTCCTGGCAGGCCAGTGGTTGGGACAAATCTCTTCCACTCGCGTCCCTCAAGTAAGCACACAGAGGCTTATATTGATTTTAACTGCTCAGCCATTAGCCTAGGCCAATTACTGACAACTAGCTCTTACACTTAAATTAACCCATAGCTCTTATCTATGTTTAGCCATGTGGCTTGGTACCTTTTCTCAGTTCTGCCTTCACATCTTGCTTCCTCTGTGTCTGGCTGGCGACTCTTGACTCAGCCTTCCTCTTCCCAGCATTTTCCTTGTCTGCTTATCCTGTCTATACTTCCTGCCTGGCGACTGACCAATCAGCATTTTATTTATCAACCAATCAGAGCAACACATATTTATAGCATACAGAATGATATCTCACAGGAGTTATATACTAACTTAATTGGAAAATATGGTTTATTTTTTCCTTTTCTTCTTTTTCTTTCTCTTCTTCTTCTTCTTCTTCTTCTTCTTCTTCTTCTTCTTCTTTTTCTTCTCTCTCTCTCTCTCTCTCTCTCTCTCTCTCTCTCTCTCTTGGACAGGATCTCACTGTGTGGCCTTGGCTAGCCTGGAACTTACTATGTAGACCAGGGAGGCCTCTCACACTCACAGAGATCTACCTGTTTCTGCCTCAGGAAAGCAGAGATTAATGGCTGGTTCAATTTTCAACTGCTCCCATCCAGAGAATCTGAAGCATAGAATTTTTTATGGGAGGCTGACTCCCCAAGAGTAGTCTTTGAAGTTTTCTGTGACAAATTTGAAGATAATAATTAAAATACCACCATCGTCACTCCATACTCCCTGGCTTATTACAAATTCCAAGGAATACAATGGCAATGTTGCTGAGTGCTTGCATGGGAGGTACTGTGGTAGGCACCTGTCCTGTTTCACCTCATCTGCTTCCTTCAAAGACACTGGAAGGACTGTATGGCCACCGATTCCACATTACAAAGCAAACAAAGCAGACCTAGGAAGAAAGATTATGACCTTACTCAAATACATATGACTGAGATATAAGAGCTGGGCCTCAAGCCCAGACTCTCATGAGACACCAGGCCTGAAACCTTTCTCTTTTCTTGTTTCCTGGGAAGATCCTGGATACTCTTCAAGCAGCATGCTGTTCTTGCGTGTCTTCGTGTCCCGGTGAGTGACAACCCGGAGCAGCTGGCCTGCCACCAATCCTCAGGGAGAGATGATGTTACATTCAGCCTGTTGATTGTTTTTTTTGTTCCTTTCTCTTTGCCAGCATAGGTTAGTGCCAATGAAAGAATCTCGCTCATGGAAGAGATGCCAATAAAGCTACCGTAGGAAGAAATCCCCAATAAAGACAATATGCTCCGGGTGGGACATGGCATCAGAAATAGTTTAAACAAGGAGCAGTGTGGAGGACCCCGAGTCACAGGTTCACCCCTAAAGAGATTTCTCATTCCCAGGAGAGAAAGTGAAGCAGAGGAGGAAGACAGGCTTCTGAGGGCTGTAAAGAGAGGCTGGCCGGAAGTTACCACTCCTGACTTAACCTTAGTTAGCCTAGTAAGAGAAGCCAGCTGGTCCTTGGACAGAGTCTGAGAAGGAAAACTCTACGAAGTTGTGTGGAAGCCCAAACCTGCAAGAGGTTGCTGAAAAACAAACGCACGGGATCAAGAGTCATAGACTTGTTGGATGATACCCTAAGTAATCCAAGTCACTCTGTGCCTCGAACTCCTCAGTTGGAAGGAGAGCAGGGTACAAGTAGGAGCCTGCTTTGGGAGATTATTTGTGAAGAGTGCAAGATCATTCTGTAAGATGTTTAGCAAAGTGAAAGCTAAGTTTCATCAATGATAAACACGTGTATCAGACTCCAGTGGGAGCCAATTTGTGTAGCATGAGCTATTGGTTACAAAGGGGGTATTACTCCATTACAAGAGGATGTATTAGTGAGCACGTCTTCATGCAGGTGAGTACACAGCTGACTTACGCATTATTGTCTCTGTTTTACAAGTGCACCTGTGGAAATAGAGTTAATCTGTCCAAGGACAGGTGGGAACGTCTTAACTCAAGCCTTTCTGAATTGCAAGAGATTCCACCATATGGTGTAGTTGTTTGCAATTTCTGACCCCAAACTGGGTCCGTTTTCTTTTAAAGTTGTAGTCTGGATAACAAGGCTGAGCAGCGTGGAAAACTTTCATTCTTGGCTCAAAATAGGAGCAGAGGGTCATAGGCTTACAGAGCAACTTCCACAATCCGTTTGGGGTTGGGCAGTTTCAGATTTCAGGTAACAGAACCTAGGGAAGGGCCAGCCAGGCTAAGGAGGGAGGGAGAATACTCAGGTTTCTTCTGTGAAAGGACGAAGAATCCCAGGTATTCTGGCAGTGTTTGCTCACTTTGTAGGTCTTCCTAGTCATCTTCGGGCAGTTGTTAACCTTAGTGGCCCTGGGATGGGGAGGGCATTTGACATGTAAATAACATTGTAATGTTGTCTCTGGTTACTCTGGCAGCCATCCTAGGTCCACCTGGCTTGGTTAAGTGTTCAGAAGAGGAAGAACTTCTGGCTCACAGGCATCTTGTCCTCAAAGATGAGGAATAGGCCTAGGTAGACCTTCAGCTAGGACATTAGGCAGTTTGAGACTGGGACACGGTAGCATAGAGTTCTAGGTCCTTGTTTTCCTTGTATATATTTTCATGACTGAGCACAGCATGGAGTCACTCTGCTAATGCAGCTTCCCTGATGTAAGATATATGGAAGATACTTTGTATGAGAGCAGAAACTTCAAATGTTTTATAAATGCTGGGCAGAGAGATAGATAAATAGGTGGATGGATGGATGGATGGATGGATGGATGGATGGTGGATGGGTGAATGGATGGATGGATAGACAGATAGTTGATGGATGGATAAATGCATAGATAGATAGATAGATAGATAGATAGATAGATAGATAAAGGAGAGAGTGCAGGGAAAGCTAGGTGATAACTAGGAGAGAAACCCTAGTGGAAGTTACAGACAATAGGGGTGGCAAGTGTATGGCCAAGCTGAAAGCACACCTGCCCATTAATAAGAAACCTTATTATGTTATGTTATGATTTGGGAGCTGAGCCATATTTGGAGGTGGGTCAAATCTTGTCATGTTCCGAGAGAAGCAGGGACCGCGGTTTTTACGTGAAAGTGCACTGAAGTGGTCTATGTTGATCGTTTAGCAGGACTGAGGAGACCGTTTGTTGTTCTCTTCCGTCACTAGTGCCCCTTGGTATGTTATAGTCAGGATTAACACCAATAAAGTCAAAAAAGGACTTTTTATATTATTCATTGATATAAGGACCCTGCATATTGCCCTCTCATTGTCGCCTCTGTGTCTACTCCCACCACCTCGTTAACTCCTGACAGCTCTTAATCTCTTTATTTATGGAAGTATATCACTTCTAGAATGCTCTATAAATAGGACCCATGTACTGTGTAACTTTTGGGGATGGAATTTTCTCACTCAGCATAATTATGGAGCAATTTATCCAGATTTTTGCATGTTTCAATGGTTTGTTACTTTTTGAGGCTGAGTAATAGTCTACAGTATGGACAGACAGCTTTATCTACTACTATAGGACATCCTGGTTTGTAGTTGGACTTTTCTGTCCCACCTGCCAGCTCCCAAATCATAACATAACATAATAAGGTTTCTTATTAATTATGAAAGCTCAGCCAAAAGCTTAAGCTTGTTTCTAACCAGTTTTTATAACTTAAATTAACCCATTTCTATTAATTTACTTTTTGCCTCATGTCTTTATTACCTTTACTCTGTACTGCCCATGTTACTTTCCTGCTTCTTTTGTCTCTGACTGACAACTTTCCATGTCTCTGCCCTTCTTCTTCCCAGCATCCTCTCTGCCCCCAAATCCTGCCTAGCTATTAGTCATTCAGCGTTTTATTAAACCAATCCAAGTGACAAATCTTCACAGTGTACAAAAAGATTATTCCACATTTCCTCTTTTTGTCTAAATAAAAAGGAAAGGTTTTAACTCTAATGTAATAAAACTATAAACAATAAGAACAATTTATCAGATAAGAATTACATTTACAATGTCCAGGCTATTTGTATTTAGCATATTTGGAGAAAATACTCCATTATTTATTCTATCTTGATGAGTCCAAAGCTCTTCACCCAATTTACCTTCTATTATAACTAAGGAAAACTGTACCTATGACTATCTCACTTTCAACTCCATCAAAGACCTCATAAGGATATAATATTACCTTAGTGAACAGAAACTGCAGCGCAAGCAACTTCCAAAACTAAAAGAAATGACAGAAACATCTGGCTGCCTGGACAATCACCCAAGTTTCCTCTGCAATGTTGGTGCATCCACCTTCGGCCTGCAGGCCTAGAATATCTGACAGACTTTTCTGCGAAACAGGAATTTTTGAAGAACTGGCCTACCCTGTCTTGGCAAAGTTTGGTAGTCACTTTTTTGTGTGTCCTACTTGTCCAGTTTGAATAGCATAGTGTTAGGGAAGTTTCTTGCCCAGTGGTTAACTTTTGCCATAAGGAAAGCAAACTCCATATGGAGGTTCTTTGGTGCCCATTATCTTCTCTGAAGTAGATTGGTGCTGCCAGGAGCAGACGTGTCTCACTGTCATGAAAAGTCTTATGTTATTAAAATAATATAAATACCATAGTCTGTAGGTCTTTGAAGTGTTTGAAGATCATTTACCTATTTAAAAGATATCTATTTAACCTTGAAAACATACCTAATATGACTACAAGTTTGATCGTTATAGATGACTAACTACTATTTTGCATTTCTTAATTATCCTAAACAGTTTGTAATAATAACTTTTAAGAACTAGAACTTTACATTTTTAAATGACCTGTATAGGTATAATACTTTAAACAAGAGTGGAAACATATATACAGTATAGCAAGAATAACCTTAAATTTTATCAGTATACAAAAATCCATACCAATGTAAAATATTTGAGAGCAGTAGTTGTTCAAATGTAGTCTCAACAATCCACCCTTTTAGCCCATCATTCCTCTTGCAGGCCTCAAGAATGTATTATAGAGATTCAGCTGTATATTAAAGCTATAACCAGAAATTTCAAGGCATTTTTCTAGAGGAAGCCATTTATCAAGGAATATTTGGTGTTATTCAGTTTTTAATATTTCAGGTGTCTTGTGCTATGAAATTCTTGTGGGTCCATATACTACTAGATCATATTGGCAAACAGATCTCAGAAGCTGATCTGCTAGGTAACTAACACTCCTACAGGGCCTAGGAGACAGGCTGGCTGTAGATGCATAGCTTTGTTTCTTGTGCAAATGAAGCTCAGACCATCCCTTGCCTTCAGGCTGCCTAGTAGCACCTCAGAGCTATTGACTCAGGACAACAGGGCTTTTTGCATAACCAGGTGCAGTAAAGACGGATTTCCTGGCCAGAGTTGTTGTGGCAGGGAGAGAAAGAACAGGCAGAGCCCTGTGGCCAGAGAAGAGAACAAGGAGAGTTTCTGTAGAAGGGAGGCAGAGCCACGTGGCCAAAGAGAAGAGAAGAAGGCCGAGTTTCTTAGAGCCAGGGGTGAGGAGCTAGGAAGGAAAGATGGAAGACAAAGGAACAGAGGACAAAGATGAGGTGAAAAGCATAGGAGCTTAATTAGGACTATGAGAAAACAGGAAAAGTAGGTACAGAGAGGAGTCAAATGTGAGGACGGAGCTGAAGCTGTGTAGATAGAAGTTTGTTATAGAGAATTAAAGTAACGGATGAAAGAGCATGGTGTACATAGATTCTTTACCCTCAGATAATCATTCCCCCCCGGAATGTAGTGGATGTAGCATCTTCCCCAGGACTCTGGGAGGAATCTTCTCAGGGCAGGCCCCTGGGAAAATTCTGTTACATTCCTATACTATATCTCCTCTTTTCCCTTCAGAAAGAGATCCCTGAATCTAATCTCCTTTGTTTAGCTTTTTGCCCTGACCATGACCAATAACAACTTGTAACCAACCCCCCTAAATGATGACAAACATACATAATCCACTGAATGACCAAAACCCACTCATCCCACTTCTTAGGAATGTGGGTATAGTGTACTCTAGACTGCTTCCTGTTGTCTGAGGGTGCTGGAATCTTTAGGGGACCCTGGAAAAATTGGGATAATGGTCAAGTTCTGGGAGAGCTAGTTGTTGTCTAGTCTCTGTGCAATGGGAAAGTGTAAGGCTTATCTGAAGTCCTGGCTGGAGTAGTTTGTGAGGCTGGGTTATTTTAGCCAAGCAGTCTTGAAGTCTTTATGGATGCAGAACTCTGAGAAAACTCCAACAGAGTCATTCTGAGAGGCTGGATCACCTGGGCCACCTGTTTTCATTGGTGTCTGGTCCCCTTGCTCTGAAAACAGCTTTCAGAGGTAACATACATATCTGCATTAACACAAGCGTGGAATGTGCAGTGTGCACAAGTCAGTTAAAGATGATTTTTTGTTATATGTTTGAGCAGGAAAAAGGCATCTGTCAACTTTATAAGTCCATTTGGCCTGTATAATCAAACTATAATATAAATCTCTATCTATGCCATATGAAAGGATGGCATGTAATAACAAGTCACGAGGACCCTGTAGCCAACAAGATTTATCATGTCTCATGTCTTCTTAGAGATGTTCCCATGTCAAGGGATCAGCTTACACATCACCTGCCCTATACTCTTTTTTGGCTTCTTCCTTGTGTCTGTAGCCAAGATACTCAGAAGGTCTCCCCCTGGTCAAATCTGTTCTTTATTAATCTGGAAGGAATCCTTTCATTTCCTGTGGAAACAAAAGCATTACCTCTCCCCCAGTGCAACACATTGACTTCCATTTAAGTTAAGACATTTAAAAAATATATAGGTTGGCTTAATTTAGTAGTTTCCACAATCTAATGTCTCTCAGCAGCTATTGTTTTTTTTTGTTTTTTTTTTTTTTTTTTTTTTTTTTGGTGTGTGTGTGTGTGTGTGTATTAGAATTTAAAAAATTCAAAGTTAACAAGACACCATTTAGGATCCAGACTCTCTGTGTGTTTTCCATCTTTATATGGCTTTAAAAAAAAAACTCTATCTTTAAAGATTTTATTTTATTATTTTTAAACTATTTTCTTCTATGACTGTCTATACTCATTTTTTAAAGCTTATACATATTGTTAAATACACTGTAACCTGTTTAGAGGTTTTTTTTTTTTTTTTTTCATCTGAACCTGCTTTACTGCGTATCTGTAACCTCTTCTGTCTGCATGAACAAAATCTAAAACCACCGCACAGCTTAGTTCACGGCGCACTTGTGGCTGGCTCCATTCCTCCTTGGTTCCTGGAGAGCCCAGCCTCATGGTGGAGGTACCTGTGGGAGCCACTGTGTTGACCACCCCAACTCTGGGCGAAGTTCCTGGGTCCACACTTTGTAGGCATTTCTACCTAGTCTCATCTACCAAGCAGCATGCTGCTTGCTGCTCATAAACCCTGTTCAAGTGCTCAGTGGCAGGGCTTCTTAAAAGAGCCATGCCTCTGTACGCCACTAGCACTGAGCCTGTCTGAGAGATTGTGGTCACCAGGCAGCAGTGTTTGACTCTGTGTTCTAAACTCTTTTTTTTTTTTAAAGCTGTCTTGGGCCTTATGTGGATATAAGTGGCCTTATGTTGGGCACCATTTGTAGTTGGATTTTTCTGTTCTACCTGCCAGCTCCCAAATCATGACATGGAGATTTCTTATTAATTATGGAAGCTTGGCCAGTAGACTTGTTTCTAGCTACCTCTTATAACTTAAATTAACCCATTTCTATTAATTTACTTTATACCTTGTGGCTTTATTACCTTGACTCTGCACTGCCCATGCTGCTTTCCTGCTTCCTCTGTCTCTGGCTGGCAACTCTCTGTGTCTCTGTCCTTCCTCTTCCCAGAGTCCTCTCTGTCCTGAAAATCCTGCCTAGCTATTGGCCATTCATTCAGCTTTTCATTAAACCAATCCGAGTGACAAATCTTTACAGTGTACAAAAAGATTATTCCACAACACTGGTTGTTTCCAGTTTGGGACTTTTATAAATAAACTGATTGAAACATTTTTGTACAGGTTTTTGAGTGAAGGAATTTTAATTTCTCTGGGATAAATATCCAAGAATACAATTGGTAGGTCATTTAGAAGCTGCAAGCTATTTTTCAAGAGTCTCTGTAGCGTTTTTGCAATTCCTGCAGTGGTGTGTGAGTGAACCAACTACCCAGCTTCTCTGTATGCTCACCAGCATTTAGTGTTCTCCCAGTTTTTGCTTTAGTCATCATGATAGGTGTACCAGGACTTATTCTATGGTTTTAATTTGCACATCCCTAATGGCTTGTGGTGTTGAACATCTATTCATGTCTTGTTTGCTATTTGAATATTGCCCCTGGTAAAATGACTATCCATATTGTTTGTCTATTTTCTAACTGTGTTGCTTATTTAGAGTTTCAAGAGTTTTAATTTTTATTCTAGATTCTAGTCTTCGGTTAGATACTTTATCTGCAAGCATTTTTCTCACTCTGTAATTTGCCTTTCCATCCTCTTAACAGGGTCTATGGCAAAGGAAATTAAAACCACCTCAATGAAGCCCATTTTTCTTTTTCTCATTTTGCTTGATAACAATCAAGAATAAGGAAATAAAAATAACCCCCAAATCCTATCACTTAAATGTTTTCTACATTTTTAGTTGGTTTGTAGTTCTACAAATTTTCTCTTTCCACTTGTGACTCACTCTGAGCTTATATGGTCTGTATGATGCCGCCACCAGACTATCTGATGGGGACAACATAAGAAGGAAGGCTTTGTTTGGACTCTCAAGGTTTCAGTCCAAGATAGGTGGGCAAGTCAACATGGATCCCTCTGTGGTGACAGCGTCATGAAGCATCAGGTGTTCACATGATGATAGACCAGGAAATGGAGGGTAGGCAGGGACCAGGGGTGGGTGTAACTTTAAGGCTGTCTCTAGGGTCCCATGTCTGTCACTTCACTCTATTTCCTATAGGCTCCATAACCCTTTGAAATAGCACCCCAGACTGGGACCAACTGCCCACAACCTGAGGCTGTCCAGAGTCATCTAGAGCAAGGAACGAAACCAAGGCAGAGGTTCCTCTTCCTGCCTAAGGATACCTATTTACCTCGGCATAATGGGTGGACAGGCTCTTTCCTCTATTGAATTCCTTTTGTGTATACACACACACACACACACACACACACACACACACACACACATGGAACTATGATGAGCGTGGTGACACATACTAGTAATCCTAGCACTAGGGGTGCTAATGCAGGAGAATGGAGAGTTTAAAGGCAGCATGGGCTACATAGTGGACATAGGAGTTCAGGATTAGCCTGGGCTATATAGGGAGCCCCTGTTCAAGAGGAGGGAAACCCTAAAAGATCAAAAATGTGACATATTTGTGTGGGTCTGTTTCTAGGCTCTATCAGTAAATGCATCCATGCCATGGCCAGCCCCTTTTACTTAGGATCTCTATGATTATATGTCAGCATTGTGTAGTTTTCCACACATTGTTACTGATCATGCTTTGTTAGTGTTATAACCTGAGTATTTCATTTTTTTTACAATTGTAAATAATTTTCTATCCTTAAATTTCAGCACCCACTTATTACTGTTGATAAATAGAAATAAAATAGATTTTTGTGTGCCTATATCAAATTTTGAGATCTTTCTGAAGAATTCACAAGAACATTCACATGAAATTTGTCCACCTAGAGTTCAGAATTGCTTGGGACTGATGACTCTCCCATGTCCCCTTTTAAACAAGAATGTCTATAGTTTGTTTTCAGCTCTATAAGTCCCAGATGGAGAGAGATTTTACCCCAGGTTGGTGGGCCATGACTGTTTGAAGGCCTTAGAAGTTGAGTCTTGGGATTTCTAAGCTGATGGCATTTAGATAGAGTTTAGATGTTAGATGTACCATGGTGAACTGAGACTTTGGGGTCCTTACTCAATCCCATGGTTTCTCTCCATTTTTTAGAACCTTATGCTGTTTTATTTATAGTATTCATAGGTTTTAGTTGTGCTTATTGGGGACTAGGGGAAAGGATGTTTATTCCCTTTTTTCTAGATGTGGAAATTTCATTTTTGATCTTAGAAAATAGTTATAAAGAAAACTGGAACATTTCAGAAAAGACTGTCAAAGAGATACATAGTCAATATTTAGCCTGAGGTCTGTCCACTGTGAGCTTATGCTAATACAAGGGCACTGATGGTGTGTGTGTGTGTGTGTGTGTGTGTGTGTGTGTGTGTTATAGGTACTATTTGTGCGTGTCTTTGTCAGGGCCACCATTTGAGTATGTGTTTGTTATGTGTTAAGTATGTGTTTGTACTGTTTTAGAACTTTATTATTTTTTAAATTATCCACTTGAAAGGAGATTGATTTTTTTTCTGCTTGTAAGATTAATATAATTCCAGGAACTAGGGAGATGACTCAGTGGTTAAGAGCATGAGCTGCTCTTCCAGAGGACCCAGGTTCAATTCCCAGCACCCACATGGCAGCTCACAACTGTCTGTAACTCCAGTTCCAGGGATTCTGACACCTTCACACCAATGCACATAAAATAAAATTAAATAAATTAAAAAAAAAAGAAAAAAAGATTAATATAATTCCATACTGGAAAATTAGGAACATTCAGACAAGGGAAAGAACATAGTATTTCTGTAGGCCCTTTATTCACAGACCATTGTTTGTTTGTTTATTTATTTATTTATTTATTTATTTATTTATTTATTTTTATGTGCAGGAGTCTTTTGCCTGTGTGTATGTATGTGCACTGTGTGCATACAGTGCCCTTTCAGGCTGGAAGAGGGCATTAGATCCTCTGGAACAGGATTTACACAAGATTGCAAGCCACTGTGTGTGTGTTGGCAGCCTACCTCGGGTACTCTGTAGGAGTAACAAGTGCTTTTAACCATGGAACCATCTCTCCATTTCCTCTGTCTATTTTTAAATACTCATCCATTGTTTATTTTTTAAAAACTATTTATCTATGGGTACTTACTATTATTATTATTATTATTATTATTATTATTATTATTATTATTATAATGCAAGGTTTCTCTGTGTAGCCCTGGCTATCCTGGAACTTTTATCCTTGAATCTTTATAGATCAAGCTGGCCTTGAACTCAGAGGTCTGCCTACCTCTGACTCCTGAGTGCTGGGACTAAAGGTATGTGCCACTATGTCCAGCTTTTTAAAAAAAAGATTTATTTTGATTTGTGTGTGTATCTCTACATCTCTCCATGTATGCCACATGTCATACGTGTGTGAGTGCCCATGGAGGCCAGAAAATGGCATCAGATCTCTTGGAGCTGGAGTTACAGGCAGTTGTGAGCCATCTCATGTAGAACTGGGAATGGAAATGGTCTTCTGGAAGAGCAGCAAGTACTCTTAAGTGCAGAGCCATTTTTCTAGGCCCCTTGGCAATTCTTTATGCACTTTTGTTTCTCTCTCTCCCCCCCTCCGTCCCCCCCTCCCCCCCCATTGTTAGAGAGTTTCTCTCTGGGTCCCACCAAGCTCCCACAGTCCCACAGCCCTGCAGCCCACTTATAAAATAAACACACAGATGCTTATATTATTTAAACTGTTTGGCCTAATGGCTCAGGCTTCTAGCTAACTGTTCTTATATCTTAAATTAACCCATTTCTATTAATCTATAAGTTGCCACATGGCTCATGGCTTACTGGTTATCTTAACATCTTTTCATGGCGGCCACTGGCATCGTCTCTCTGCCTCAGCCTTCCACTTCCCTGACCTCTCCTCTCTCTTTGTCCTGCCTATACTTCTTGTCTGGCTGTTGGCCAATCAGCATTTTATTTATCAATCAATCATCCATAGTATCTCCCCCTTTTTTTTCCAGACACAGGGTTCCAGTGGAGGCCACCTAGCTGATCTTGAACTCATTGTGGAGTTTAGGCTGGTCTGGAACGCTTGATCCTCCTGCGTCACCTTCCCGAATACTGGAATTACAGCTGAGCTTTCTTGTGGACTTTTAACTACTTGTTAAACTCCTGTTCTCCCACTTCAGTTCTATCACTTCAATTAAATTCTATCATAAATGTATCTTCCTGGCTTTGAATATCTGGGAAAACCTGTTGTAGTCAGCTTCATGTGTTGCATGATGCAAAAAAAAAAAGCACCGATTCCACTGTTGAGTCTCAATACCATTTTCCGCTACTAAAAATAATTGTGTGAACAGAACAGAAGCAGTACTTGACCAGGTTTCATTAATTTCTAGAATCACGATTGCTTGAACCAGGGGTGTTTAATTTATGTCATCAAACTGACCTCCTCAAAGGTTACCAGTTTACATCCTCACATACAGTGAGGAAAGCGCCTGCCTCCACTCTCGGCTGGAGGTATGAGTGTGACTGTTTTTTAGACTCCTTGCAAATTCTGCAGCAAAAAAAGCTATCTCATTTTCTAATATGCATCTATTATGCTACTAATAGTGCTAGATATCTACTCTCTTTTTTATCTTTTAAAGTTTGTTCTGAGAACTGATTTTTTGTTCTCAGGATTTTTCCCATTGTTTCCTTCTTTTTCCGTACATGTTTTGAAGAATATCTCTCTAGTTCATCATTGCTTTTAAAATGTTGTTTGCTATGCTACCTGACAGAGCAGCTTACAAATTCAAATTTATTATGGTGATCTTGTCCTGGGATTCCTGCCAAGCTTCTGTGCTTCAAAGGTCTTCTGTATTGCTTCAGTTATCCATTTCTCATATCAAGCGGCCTCAAAATGGAATGAAATATCACAAAACAACAACTGTTTTATTACACATTCTCATTCTTATCTTTGTAGGTAAGGGATTTGGGTATGGCCTAGCTGGTGATTTTTGTGCACCTAGCTGGTGTTGGCAGAAGCCATTTCATGACAATCAGTTTATATCTGGGCCACTTAGAAGAATGTAAGATGAATCATCTGGCCTTTGGGGGACAGCCAGAAAGCGCCACTGGAAAGGACTTCCCACCAAGTATTATATGTGGTCCATATAGCATGACAGCCTGGAGATAGTTAGACTTCTCACAGGGCAGCACAGGAGTCCAAAGGGGGACATTCCAGAAAATAAAGTGGAAGCTAGAAGCCCTTCTATGACACAGGCTTGGATTAGCTATTTTCTTAGCAAAGCAGTTTCAAGTCCACACACATGCAAGCTGAAAGGTATGTATGTTACAGAATGGGTAAGCTTTCATACGATGTCAAGTGCACACGTTTGTTCTCTTTTAGTTTATGTTCTTAATAAAAATAAGATTTACTTATTTTTGTTTTATGTGTGTATTTGAGTGTCTACATGTATATATGTGTACCATGTACATACCTGGTGACTTCAGAGGTCAGAAGAGGGCACCAGATATCCTGAAACTAGAGTTGCAGGCAGTTGTGATCTGCCATGTAGATGCTGGGATTTGAACCTGGGTCCTCTGGAAGAACAGTCAGTGCTCTTAACCATTGTGCCATCTCTCCAGCCTCAGCTTATATTCTTTCACCTTCTTTCCTCTTCTCTTTCATCCTTCTCCTTTTCCTCTTCCATTTTTTAAAATAAACATCAATTCCGTAGTCTACTTAGAAAATAATTTTATATAGATACAATGAGGGTCAAATTTGAATTTTACACCTAGCAAATGATTTCCCCTTACCTTTATTGGTGGCTATTAACAATTACGGATACCGAAGTCTGTGTGAATAGTCTGCCGATGGAATGATGGAGGGGGAAAAGGAAACCTTCCACGTTTCTCTCGGTTCCCTAGAACTCTCCTTTCCTCCTGTAGCGAAAGTGGAATGCCCTAGTTAGGTCCAGCTTGCCATCTGAGAAGCAGCCAGCATCCCTAGCTTGCTTTTTGGACTGTCTCTTTTGGCTGGAAGGGCACTGTGACACGAGGCCTGGTTGTTGACCTAATTTAGAGGGGTTTCTACATTTTAATCTACTTCTTAAAATAGCAAGCTCTCCGACAACGGCAGAGTTGCATGCTCTGGGCTGTTGCCCTGGGTTATAACTGAAGAGGGCTTGTAGTTTCTAAGTGGAATAGCTCTTGGGAAAGATCGCTTCTGAGATGAGGTAGCTTGACTCCTGGACTAGCTCTAGTGGGAAAAGCATTAGCCCACTTTGATGAACATACTTGCTCCAAGGATGTGGTAAACTCCAGAACCACAGGGATGTTTCCCTTAGCATCTCCCTCAATCTTAAGATCCCATCTAACCTTGACTCATCCAATGTTCCTCCATCCAAAAAGGAACCCCTGATCTGGT
>CABHPQ010175955.1:49520-64054 GCA_902168405.1 Peromyscus aztecus | reverse complement strand
AGAGAGAGAGAGAGAGAGAGAGAGAGAGAGAGAGAGAGAGAGAGAGAATGAGAATGAGAGAGAGTAGCCAAAATGACTGGATTGTATAGGGAAGGGAAGCTGGAGGAAGGGCAGCCCAGCCTCTGTGTTGGAGAAGTTTAGGGTAGGGGGTGGGGGTACACCAGCCACACCCTGTAACAGGTGGGGGATGAGAGATGCTGGGAGAACCTGGAGGCCAGGTCTGCTTTGATATGTTAAACAGGCACCTCCCTTAGTTAGCCCATTAGTCCAGGGTTTGAGACCTAACACCTGCTGCACCCCTGTAACAACTACTCCGGTTTGATTGTCTCAGAGTGAAGACAGCAAAGAGCACAGCTGTGTGCTTATAAAACTTTACTTACTAAAATGTTGTGCATGCCACATTTGATCTGCTCACCTTAATTTGATGATCTCTATTCTAGAATATATATGACTAGCTCTGACTGTGTTAATAGAAGCCTCAGTAACTAAAGTATATTGTGACTAAACCATCATTAACTGCTGCCATTAATGTGCAGTGAAGCATTGAATGGTTTTTACTGTTCTGCCAGAAAATACGTTGCCGACCCGTTGGAGGACACTGCCAAGCCACCTGGCTGTTTCTTATTGTAAACCAGCAGCTCGGTACCATCCTTCAGAGACAGCCAAGCTCTATGGGATAAGATGGCATCTCTGTGGAGTGAGATGGCTGAGGAAATGAAGAGACATGGGGCTGAGAACTTCTGGACGACTCAGCTTGCTAGAAACATTTCTCCACCCCAGGTCCTCAGGCTGCTGCTTTCCTTTCCCTCAGACATCCCCATTTGCGACCCATCTTTTCCTTGGCTCTGGTCTAGGTTAGAAGCGCTCAAAGTATTGTGTTTTATAACAGAACCACGTGTGAGAGTTCACCAGCCCAGCAACCACAGTGACCTAATGGCACTGTCGTGCCCACTTACCCTTGCTCCTGTCCCTTCTAGATTCTGAAGCAGGAATGGTGATGACCAGAATCGTGGGCCTGACCCCCTACTGTGCGGCTCCACTCTTTGAGCCTTACTGCCCCAGAGTGAGAACTGTGTGTGAGAATCCAGGGGGAGCAACACCTGCAACCGCTCCCCGCCCCACGCTTGTAGTGCTGTCCAAAACAGTCAGGCAGATAACAAGCCTTGGTGCCCTTTAACAGACCAATGGAAAAAGAGGATGTACTATGTATGCACGCTGTGAGATTTTATTCAACCAGAGAGAAGAGTGAAATTGTGTCATTTGCAGGAAACTGGATGGAACTGGAGATCATGATTGATTAGGACAATAAGGCAGACTCAGGAAGATCCATCTTACATTTTCCCTCATAAGTAGAACTGGGATTATATATGTACATACACATATGCAAATATAAGTCCGTGCATATGATGTGCATGTAAAGGGAGGAGTATTTCAGGATAGGGTGGGGATTGTCCATAAGAAAGGGAGGGGGACAGGAGAGAGTAGAGAGGAATGAGTATGATCAAGTGAAAACGTCATCATGGGGCCTTAACTTTGGTCAATGGATACAGGCAGATAAGAAGTTTGTAAAAAGTGTTGTGTGGTATCAGAGAGACATGGATGAGTAATAAAGATGTGACCTGGGCTCCTTTCTCTGAAGGGGCAGCAAAGAGTCTAGCTTCTGTCTTTTGTTCTCTCTGTGGTCAAGTTGGCCACTGTGGAGACACCTTTCGTCCATCGTTTTAACTGGGCAGCTGGCCACTTGGGGCAGCACAGTAAGTGGTGTGAGAAGGAAGGGGAGAGGCAGGCCTTGCAGGGAGCTCCTGGAGGGAGAGGTTGCCTTGCCTCCCTTCAGGGGGCCTTGGCTGCATCAGCTCTGGGCCTGCTGTGATTGACAGCTCAGCTTCTCTTGTGTCTGGAGAAGCAGGAGCTGCTGTCAGTCACAGGAGAAAGTGGAAACATCCTCACACTGAAGATGGCATGCGCATTCTTCTTCTGCCCCTTGCGTCCAAGGTCAAAGTAGAAAATAAATGTGAAAAGTACTCAAACCTCATTCACCTCACATTTCCTGAGAAACAGGGCAGGATTGGTAGAAGTCAGACACAGAAAAGCAAAACCATGTCATTGCAGAACCCACAGCATGACTTTCAGAATTAGACAAAACAGACTGGGAACCTGGCATGGGTGTGTGTTCATACTGAGCTGGTTTTATTTTCTATCGTAAAGCGAGGCTTGGTGTAAATCTTATGTTGGTTCACTGGTGCAGGAAGTTACAGAGCTAAGTCAGCCAAATTCACAGAAAGCATTGCTGAAAAAGCTAATTTTTCTTTTTCTTTTCTTTTTCTTTTTGTGCTCTAGCTTTCTCGTGTGTTAAATGAAGGTGACATTACTTCCTTCATATCACCAGAAGGGTGTGAGAACTGAGACCTTAACATGGAGGAAGGTGTGTGAGATGCTCAGGGGATGCCGACCAGTTGTCACGCGGCTGGTGCCTCAGTTTCTTCATACTCAGTGTTGGGGTAGTAGCAACACGTGAACCTTTGCTCCCAAGACAGGACTGAAACTAGCATGCACAAAGCCTTCATGTCCCAGGACATCATAAGGGTTAGGGACCGGCAATATTTCTCTATAAATGGGCCAGCCTAGGGGCTGATCAAGCAACAGACTAGAAGGGACATGGAGCAATCCCACGGCAAAGCAGAGAGGGTGAAGGCTGCACGCCGACGTGGTGCCTGTTGCATTCAGTAAGGATGTGGGCTTGGGACTGAAATGAATGATAAACGGCGCCGGTGGCAGCGCTGGCTACCTGTGTAAAGGTCACAAGGCACAGCCAAGGCTGCCTAGTAGCAGAGAGCTTTATTAGGAGGAAGAGGGAGATGGTACAAGAGAACCAAGCCTGGGAAGGAGCACGTGTGTGGAGAGCAGAGGGAAAGATGGTGGGGTGGAAGACACAGAGCAGAACAGAGAGAGAGGGTGGTGCCTGTGTCTGGCTTTTTAAGGGTTCCCGGTGAACATGCTCAGGTGGGCTTATGGTGCTACACCACACGTGCGCTGATTGCGTGACCACACCACACACGTAGTCCCCAGCGCACACTGATGATGTAAGATGCAAGACCCTTTACTTAACTCCTGAACTGCGCATGTGCAGTCACGCAGCTGGAGTAAGGGCAGAATTCTAACAGGTACTCTTCTGGGCAATTTTTAAAACTGAAAGTAGAACTAATTTCAAATATCACTCTTAGTCAATTGTTAAGTGTTTACATACAAACTAAGTGAGAAAATGAGCTAAAAAAAAATTAAGTCTGGATCAAGGTTTAAATGTTTTACAGCTCTTTCCTTTTTTGGTGTTCATGGAGTCCCAGTATCCCAGTAGGAATTTCATGTATGTAATTGATGCTCTCTGGGATGGGTTTTTAATATGGTCTCATGTAGCTGGGGCTGGCCTTGAGCTCCCTGTGTAGCTGAAAATGACCTTGAACCTCTGATCTTCCTGTCCTACTACCGGCGTTCTGGGATTACAGCTGTAAACCATTGTGCCAAGTCAATTTGGTCCCGGGCCTCCACGGGAGGGCTCTATGTCCACCAGGCAAGCACTCTTCTACCCTCTGAGCCTCCTCCCCCACTGTGAATGTTACCCTGCTGCTTAGAAGGGCAGGGCAGGGCAACACATCATCTCTCCCCTCAAATACGGGGTCAAACTCTTGTGTTTTTAACCTTCACTTGGTTACTTATGTCTGGGAGGAACTGTTATTTTCGAAAATTGAAATTACTGAGAGATTCAAGTGGAAATGTGAAAGAGTAGCTTTCTGGACTCTGAATTTCGTTCTGTGTGTTTCAGAGATTCCAGTTCCACACTGACTGCCATGTTTCTGTTTGAGAAAGCTCTTATTCTCATTTTACACATGGTCAGACGGATCTCGCCTAGTGGCTGTGAGCATGGGGCCTGGTGCCAGCATCTTCCCCAGTGCATTCCACATCTTCCCCAAGCGCTCAGCCCCACTTTATCTAAATCTCCCACCTCTGATCTCAGAGCACCAGGGGCTTCCGCAGGCTAGAGGCGTTTAATACATTCTGGTTGAGCAACTTTTTTTAATGAATTTTTAGTATGAAAAGGGGGGAAAAAAACCTCAAACCTGCAGGCAAAGGAAGGGGGAAAACCACCCGATAGTCTGGTTAAATGCCTCCTACATTACTCACATGCCAGAGGCTTGGTACTGCAAGCCGTGAAAAAGCAGATAATATGTTGTAACACACAGGAGTGACTAATGGAAAACCAGTGTGACATAGCAGGGCAACACAGAAAGACAGAGCACACACGTGCGCCCTCATATGTGGATCCTAGTCTATAATGCCTACAGGTTTACACACAAGCCTGTGCAAGCATGGATACAGAAGACCAAGAAAAGGCAGTACCAGATGATGAGAAAGGATGGGGATGACAAAAAGGATGCTCTGGCCGTGAAAGAGTAGAAAAGACCTGGGTGGAGCTACACATGAGATGGAGTAGCAGGGATGTGGGGAGGTGTGGGAGGAACTTCACTAAAATATGCTTGGTTTGAGATGTTACATGATAGCTAACACATTTTATACTTATCTCACAACAAAACTTTTAAAAATTCATAGACATGTATTATGAGAGTTAACTGGTTTTCAGTTCTCTCTGTTTTGAAAAAAAAACAAGGTGAAGTAATATATTTGGTAAATTTCTTGTTTCAGCCATTTCACAATATACACATTTATCAGAACATTGCCTCGTACAGTGTAAATGTACAATCTTTACTGGTCATTTTAAGATGGCATGCAAATAAAAACCAAAATTTTCATGAGGAAAAAAATATAGGGCTTAGGTTTTGAAGAGCCTGTTTCTTGTCTTGATTGAAACAATTAAAAGTGCTTGGATTCTGAGCCTGAGTTTCATGAAACAACCAAAATAACTCCATCTTTTGTATGCATAGCTTAAATAGATGGGTGAGGGGGACTCTGCTTCTAACCACAGAGATCTCAAAATTGTCCATTCAAACTTGCATTTCTTTAGACATGAATATGATGAGCTGCGCTGCCATGCTATGTAAACCAACATGTCCTCAGCCCCTCGCAGCCTGCTTGATATTCAGGGAGGTGTGTGAAGGTGCTTGGCAGGGCGGCAAAGGGGGAGATGAAAGGGAGTCATATTGGCTTTCCAAGATGAGCTGGGCTCTGCTTCCCCAGCATCCATTACTGTCTGCATGTTTAGGATTCCTTGAAAATGTCAGCAGAGTTGGCCTTTTCTGTCACCACCCCAGTCAGTGTTACGATTAATGAGAAGAAAATACTGCAAGCTGGCGGGAGAGGCCATCGAGCCTGGTGCCCTAGTGAATAGCCTCCCCTTCTGAGGTGGCTAAGTCCCTGTCTTACAAAGGTCTTGCCCACTTCCAGCTGTTGCTGTGTTCCTCATGGATTTCAGACTTGTCTAGCACAGACAAAGGATCTGAGAAGCACTGCTGTCCCCTCCTCCAAGGCTGAGCTTCTCTGCCACCCTCACTTCTGGGGCCTGAGATGAAGGATGAGTTACTAAAAGTCCTTGGCCTGAAGGTTCAACAGCAGGAAACCCAACATAGCTGCCTTGAGTATAGACAGGAAAGAGTCTCTTCATATAATTGACTTTGGAAATAAAAAAAGGACACACCAATTAAATTTGGTGGGGAAAAATTGGAGAAAGAAATTTTATATATGCCTGATTTTGAAAGCACCAGCCAGAAGGATGACTTGTTAGTCTGAAGATCTTATGTAAAAATCATAATTTGACCTTTGCTGTTTGCAATATCTATCGGCCAGCTGCATACTAATGAGCGAAGAAGAATAATTGCTCAAGGTTGGGTACCAAAGTGCAGTTAAATTCCTGCTGCTGTAAGGCTCAGCACTGCTCTGATCCCTGCATGGAACACTGTATTCATTTGCTTTGCCGGTGCTGTGATAATACCCTGGACAAAATAAACTTCTGAGGGGGAATGTTTATTCTGTCTCACAGTTTGAGGATACAGTCCATCGTGGCTGTAAGTCATTGTGGGAGGAGCTTGAGGCAGCTAGTCACATTTTCTCCAAAATCAGGAAGCAGAAGAAGAGGAATACTGAGCTCAGCTTACCACGTCTTTGTTCACTCCAAAAATCCAGCCTGGGGATTGGTGCCACCCACAGTCAAGGTGGGTCTTGCTGGCAAAGTAATGCCAATCAAGAATTTCCCAACAGGCATGCATAGGGACTAATCTATTTTTGATAACTCCTCACAAGCGTGCTCAGCAACTTTTCTGTTATGTGACTTCATATCCTGTCAAGTTGTTGATTTAACCGTTATAGACCACATGGGGCACACCACACACTCCATTGTTACATCTTGTAACAGAAACAGAGTACATGAGGAACCTGTATTTGATTGCTAAATAATACAAACCAGGAACATACATTATGAGGTTATAGGCTCATTGCCAAGCAAGTGTAGAGCCCAGAAGTGAAACTACTGAGTCTGAGTGTTTGCATTTAATTTCTTGGTGTTTTGCTGGAGAGCAGAGACTGAGGCCTTGTTGGTGCTGTTCCCACTGAGATCAATCAGCCAGCTCTGGTTGCTTTTTTATAAGATGTTACAGTGAACAGAGCTGGAGACCTCACGCAACTGAGTGATACATTTCTTATTTAGGTGTGAGCAATTTGTTTTTAGACTTATCGATATCCAAATCTCTAATAAGATTCTTAGACACTTTGCTTTTTGTAGTTGTTTGGAGGCCGTCTTACTATATACCACAGGTTGCCTTCAAACTTTTGATTTGCCTACCTTGGTCTTCCCAGTGCTGAAATTATAGTTATGTGTCACCATGCTTAGCAAAATTGTTTTTGACTTAATATGACTAACTCTTCATTTCTCCTAGTGCCCTAAGCAGTAGCCTGTTCAAAATTAAAGGAGAAAATAAGAGAAGCAAACAATCAAAAAATTGTGAAAAATGTTTAATGTCATTATCTATCAAAATAATGCAACCTGCAATGAGATACCCTAGCATTCCAGTTAGAATGACTGTTATCGATAAAGCAAAACAAAGCAAATGTTGGTGAAGATGTGGAGGAGAGGTACCTGTATGCTTTGGTGGAATATAAATTTATGCACCCACTATGAAACAGTTAAGAAGTTCCTTAAAAATTAAAATAGAACCACCTTATGACCCAGCTATTTGCAATATCTACAAAAAAAACATACCTGTATGCTCATGTTCATTACAGCACTACTCACAATAGTTAAAATGTAATCAATCTGGGTCCCAGATAACAAGCTGGTAGTGTATGCATACAATGAGGTTTTATTCTGTGTTAATGAAATCCTATTAGTTGTGGGGAAATGGATGGAACCGGGGAATGTGAATTTAATTGAAATAGACCAGTCACAGAAATAAAAGTGCCATACATTCTCTTCAGCATGCAAAAACTGAAAGAGGTTTACATGGCTGTGAACTATTAATAGCTGCTGGCAAGAGGGGAGGGTGGATAAAGGGATTTGCTCAGGAATGCTGTGTGCAGCTAGAGAAACCTAACACTGAACCCTGTTCTTATGTTCATTTAATAAATGCCAGTTGCAGGTTTATGAAAGAGAAGCAGATCGTGTGTGTGTTGGCCAATGGTTGGAGGTGAGCCCCTGCAGAGGGGGAAAGAGGAGGCACAATGTTCAGTGAAGTCTGTGTTTGAGACTGGAGAAGTTTTGCCTTGGCTGTCATGATCTGCCTGAGTCTTCAGCCATCCTGTCCCACTGGATAATGCAGAAGATGGTAAGTCCTGACAAGGCTTTTCCTTCTGGATCACACAGCAAGGACAGAGAAGACTGTAGAATTTTGAAGGGTGGTGTGTAAGTTTTCTCAGACAGCTCATCTTCTTTTATTCTTCCTTTCTCAAAACTAGGAAATTGAGAGTGGACTTTTGTTGTTTTGAGGTTTCTTTGGACTTTCCTGTCTTTTCTAGAATCTATTTCTTGGAGGAGAAGTTATGTTAGCTCTTAACATTCTCTCACTTTTCTTGGCACTCACTTAAAAATTATATGTGTATGTATGTCTGTATTAGTTTATGGGCTTCACACATGTGCAGGTGCCCGCAGAGATCAGAAGGCGGCATTAGATCCCCAGGTACTGGAGTTAACGGTTGTAAGCCGTCTGATGTGGGTGCTGGGAACTGAACTCAGGTCCTCTGAAAGAGCAGTACAGGTTCCTAACCACTGAGCTGTTTCTCTAGCCCCGGCTCTTACTTGCTGATGTAAGTACACATCTGGATGTAGAAAGAAAAAGCTCTGCCTTTGTAGTGTGCTGCTTATGCAAGGCCCGCGAATCTTTCTCTCCTTCCTTGCACTTACTGATGGTAATGGAAAGGAGGTCCCAGAATTCAACTAAACTTCTACTCTGATGATGCATTGTGCAAACAGACCATAGGGAGCCAAGTTGCTTTCACCACTTGACTATGTAAAAATATATCTGTCCTCTGCAGACACAGCCCAGCTCCTGAGATCATTTTAAGTCTTGGCTTTTACTGGCATCTTATTTGTCTCCAAGAATGTCTTTTCGTTGTTCTTTATCCCTGTCCTCTAACAACAAAAGGCTGGAGTCCTGATGTACATGGCATCATTCCACACTTAATCACTTCTCATGCTACTCTCTCCTGTAGCTGGAACATCCTCCATAGAAACATCTTTCTGGTTTCTCTTGTCCAAATGACACTTGAAATGGTTGCCAGGTATTCTGCACAGACCCAGTCTTTGTGATCCCATTCTCTTCTGACCCCACCCCAGATCTTCAAGATCCAGATTTACTCTGGCTGGGCCCTCATCGGCCATTGCATGTGAAGTTGAAACTTTGAGTTTTGCATCAGTCATATCTATATTTCTGGGTCTCTCTTCTAGTAGATGCTGACTCTTTGGACAGGAACAGTAATTTTTCTATATCAGAGTTCAACATCCAGAATAGAGTAAGTAAACAGAATATGCAGTAGTTGAACAGATTAAAATGCAAATGAGTTAAGTGGCTCATGTAGCTCACATGATTGGCTTCATGGTAGGCCTCTGAACTTCCTGTGTCAGAGGAACTAAGATGAATGCTGTGGAGTGTCCCCCCACCAGGACTGACGGCCACTGCAAAAGTGCAATGAATAAGGAGAAAGCATTTCTCTTGACAGCTTGTGCTAAGCACTGCAGTACCAAAAAAAAAGTGTAAGAATTCAAGATTTTTCAGGAATAAAACTTGTGCTAATCCCATTCTTTCAGCAATAACATTTATGATCAACATTCTATACTTTATAGTATTTTTTCTCATAAAATTAAGAAGATCATTAATAATCTTGGTACCATCTTTCTGCTGATGGTCTTCAAAAAGGAGAAAAATAGTAAATTAGGAGAAATGCAGTTTTTATAGAAGAGCTAGACACAATGGATCCAGAGAGAAAACAGAAGCAAAGAACTTTAAGTATGAAGTGCCAATGACTGTTCTAAATTCTGTAGATGGTTTACAGCCAAAACACTAGCTCTAATCCTACCAAACATTAAATATATTTTAATTGTTCAAAGTCAATTGGACACCACTGATATTTATTATTAGAAGTCCTATGGATGAATTTGGATTGCTTACAGGATTTAAATGAGCTTTGGAATCTCATGTACCCTACTACTGGCCTAATGATTTGAGACCCACGAGTAGGTGCCAGAGAATTGCCTGGGTGGGAAGAGCTTCTAGGAAATCAATGTGAAGGAATAAGTCAGATGCTCCTGTTTAATTTCCCTTGAAAGGTTTAGCTCTACCATTTGTCATATTTGTTTGTTGTATCTAGCTGGAATGACAAACTCCAGAAATACTCTCTTAAATGAGCTCTGTAAGACAATATCCTATACAAGGAGAAAGAGCAAGGGCCATGGCTGGTGACAGTTTATAAAGATACACTGTTGAATTATATCTTTCCTGCAATGAAGGAGTAAATACAATGAGTCCTGAGAGGTATTTAACAGAAAAAGAAAAGGAAATTAAATCAGAGATCAGAGCGCTACAGAGGTAGAATGATGGGCCCCTAGAGAAGCCCACATCCCAATGAGAGCTCGTCGACGTTTTGTTACATGTCAAATGATGGAATTAAATTTGTATGTTGAATTAAGATTGCTGATTAGCTGACCTTAATATAAAGACAGTATCCTGTATTGCCCAGGTGTACATAGTATACCCAGAAGAATCCATAAATGTTTTGGAAAAGGGAGCCAAGGTCAGAACTTCAAAGAAGTTATAACCTGTCCTAGTTCTAGTTTTAAGGATGTAGACAGGACCATTAATCAAAAGATGCAGATGGCCTGTAAAACTTGGACCAGAGAGCTGAGGCTGTTTCTCAGGTAGTGGAAGGCTTGCCCAGCATGCAGGAAGCACCCTAGGATCACTTCCTAGCACAGTAGATACTGGACGTGGTGGAACATCCCGGCACTTGGGAGGTCAAAATATTCGCGGCCATTCTCAGTCACGTAGTGCAGTTGAGGGTAGCCTGGGCCACATAAGACTCCATCTCATAAGGAAAAAAGATCAAAAAGTTAAAAGAAAAAAATCAGAAGCTGGAATGCGAAAGAGTGGAGTCTCTCATGTTTTCTGTAGAGGAAAGAGGCTCAAATTTTAAGGAGAGCTGGTGTCAATATGGTGACATTCCATAGGTTAGCCTATGCTTAATTCTTTACCAAATTTCACCTCCCACAAGTGTTGGAAAAGATGGATAATGTGTTATTGTCTACCTGCTTTATTTTCAGATGTTCTCAATGTAAACTAAACTTGAAACACAGGCCATACACAGTTAGAAAATATTTTGACAAATATTCATGTTTAGATAATATCTGCTTCCATGGTATCAGGATTCATAACAAGGCTTCCCTTTGTGGGTTCATATGGATGGGCCCTTTGAATCATTTTTTAAAAGATTCAATATTCAAATTAGGGCCAGTGTGGTAGTACATATCTGTCATCTCAGCACTTAGGAGGAAGATAATAAGATGAAGGTGGAATTCTGTTCAAAACACAAACAAACAAGAAAGAAAAATAAAAGAAGAAAAGAAAAAACACCACTTACTTTGGAACTTCATTCTACCACATTACCTGTATTTGATTGCCACCAGTGGTCAATTTTTCTTTTAAATTTTTCTTTTTTAGTTTTATGTGCATAGGTGTTTTGCCTCACTGTATGTTGATATTAGGTGCATGTCTGGTGCCCACAGAGGTTAAAAGGAGCCACCAAATTCCCTGGAACTGGAGTAGCAGATGGTTATTAGCTGCAATGTGATTGCTGGGAATAGAACCCATGTCCTCTGGAAGAACAAGAAAGTAGGGCTCTTAATGTTTGAGTCATCTCTCCTGCCATCAGTGGTAGGTTTTACGGCACCTTTTTATATTTATAGAGGTTATCACTTAAAGGAAATTCAACAATCATAGAAGTGTTTCATCCAACCGTTTAACAAGTAACTATGATTCATCTACAAGAATAAAACTGCTAATGTTTAATACGGACACCTGGTTCTAAGGTGCAGTGCAAAATGGAATTATTTAGTGCTTGGCAGCAGCAGGGGACAGCACAACCATCCACAAAGGGCCACCTTCAGGAGTGGCTGGGTCAAATGCTGGCTTCAGTTCTAGTGTTGTGCTCTCGGCAGGACTCTGCCATTTTTAGACTACTGTATAAAATGGGGATAGACTGTGCCAATCCCCCAAGTGTTGTGTGATATTTTGATTATGTTCTGACAAATAAAGCTTGCTTAGAGTCAGAGGGCAGAGATAGCCACTAGCCACCAAAAGTAACCACAGAGATTTTGGAGGTCTGAGGAGAGATAGGACAGGAAGTAGTAAGGCAGGGCAGAGAGGGATCTTGGCCTTTTGGAGGAAGGAAGGGAGCAAGTAAGAGAAGACTGGGGGTTTCTGTGCTCCTCTATTCCTTCAGCTTCTTACCCCAATATCTGACTTTCGAATTTTTGATAAAGAATAATTAGATTAATGCTTCATCCAAGGTCACTGTGGGACCTTGACATGAAATGGTTTTCTTTGTGTGGGAACTCAGTGCATGCTGGCCATCACTTGGTCTGATGCTTGCTCTACCTATGTTGTTACCCAAGCTACAGAATTCAAGAAGTTTCAATGACCACTCATGCTTGTATGCTTTCTATAGCTATTTCAAGATGTGCTTTCTCATTAAAAGTGTTCAAGCAATAGTGTGTGTGTGTGTGTGTGTGTGTGTGTGTGTGTATGTGTGTGTACAGTATATATGTGGCGGTCAAAGGACCTCCACAGATTCTCTCCTTCCATTCTGTGTGTTCTGGGGATCAATTTTAGTTCATCAGGTGTGGTGGAAGGTACCCTTATCTGTTCAATCATTTCACCTGCCCAAATAGAGATAACATTGCCTCTTAGGTGCAAATAACAGGCAAAAAGGAAAGGAGAATGTTATTTCATTTCTACTCCTTTAAGGAAATGAGTGGAACATGGTGTCCTATTCATGCAGACACATGCAAAAGACACTGAAGATTTGAGTCCTATGTGAGCAGCCATGGGAGTGATAATCCCAGGTGTGTCAGACAAAAACAAGTGTGACTTACTGACTTTAGCATTGCATTGGCTGCTACACTCCATGGTCATTATAAAGAATGTTTCATGTTTATACCACATTCAATCCTGAGTGCTGGATTCTGACTATGATGTCACAGGTCAACAATGGATGTCCTCCTCATTAACTGTCCACTTTATTCTTTAGAGGCAGGGTCTCTCACTAAACCTGGAAATAATGGGTTGGCTAGATTGGCTGGCCAGTGCACCCAGAAGGAGAATTATTAACATTCGTGGCCATGCCTGGGTTTGTATGTGGGTGTTAGGGATCTGAACCCATGTGTCTTCATTCTTTCCGAGCAAACACCTCACACACTGAGCTACCCCCTTAGCCCTGGAGCATGCAGCCATCAGAAGACTTTAAAGAGTCAGATCATATTGAAAAAAAATTGAATCCTAAAGCTAACAAGCCCATCTTTCGTGTAGATTTGAAGAATACTGCATAGTAGCTTTGCCCTGCTGGTTCCCTTCACTTCTCCAAATGAAGTTTTTAGTAGTCTGAGTGTGTCAGCTTTGGGGTATTCAGGGAAATAAATTTTGGAATATTCGTTTTTCAAATGGAGGCACAAGACTGCACTTCATATTTTAAGCAGAAACTGCCCAAAATTAAGTACTAAAATTTATAGGCAGGCAGAACAGCCCAGGGTTAGAGTGCTTGCCTGACGTGTCCAAAGCTCCGGGTTTCACCCTTAGCACCACAAAAAAAAAAAAAAAAACAAAAACAAAAACAAAAAAACAAAATGAAGTTTACAAGAATCATTGCTTTAACACAGAAATCTGTTTATTAAACCAAACAAAAACAGAGAAAATTATACCAGCCCTCATTTTTTTAAAATTTTCATTAAATAAGCAAACTCTAAATTCACACCTTTAAAAGGTGTTTGTGCATCTATGTATTTCCAAAATACTCATATTTCAATAAGATTTTCACATTATATTCACCAACAGTATCACAAAATTTCTTTTTTTTGTTGTTTTTTGCTTTTTGTTTACGTAACTGTAAGGAACAATAATTCTAGAAACACTAGAAGAAAAAAAGCATAGCAATGTCCACAGTTACAATAAAAAGTGCACATTACCTGGTCACAATCACAGTCAGTACTTGGAAAACTATATGTAACAAGTAGGAAAGGAACACCACTGATGCCTTCAGCTCATTGTCAAAAACCGAATGACATACATTTTACGTAAAATAAGGCAAATTCAAGAATGCACAAAGAATCTGTAATTCAACCGAAGCTAAACAACAGAAAGGAAAATAGTACAAGCATGAACTAAAAGCACTTCTTAAATATTTTAAAAATAGGCTTGCTTCAGTGCACAGAAAACACCACTCCGTGTGTGTGTGTGTGTGTGTGTGTGTGTGTGTGTGTGTGTGTGACACTAGAAATGGAGAAAAGAAGGGCTTTGTGGGACAGAGGGGGCAGTTCATTGTAAGGTTCAGCTCTATCTGCTGAGAGTTCTCAATTTTAGCAAAAAAAAAAATCTAAATGATACAAATCATATCAGGAGATATAACAGCCTTTTCTGGAAACGATTTCCAACAGAAATGGAAAGTACACACGAGAGTGCAAAGTTTAAGATTGTCACTTGCAACCTCCTAACATTCAGTCATCTACATCCAGTCGCTGCTCTGGAGGGTCGCTCGTGGGACAGCAGCGCAACCAGGGGCAAGCAGCTTTAGGGCAAGCACGATGTGCTGCGTTTCAACACATCTTTTTATAACGTTTAGAAACCTCGGTCATGAAAACGGCTGTGGTAAGCTGCCGTGTGGCGTGGGTGTTTTGAGACTGGCAGAAGTACAGAATTGCAGGCATCTCTTGGAAGTAGTTCCTGATGGGAAGGCTTAAAGAAAGTAGGCAAAGGGTTTGTTTGTTTGTTTGTTTTCCAGCATTGAGTGTTATTATTATTATTATTATTATTATTATTATTATTATTATTTTGTAG
>CABHPQ010175955.1:0-49420 GCA_902168405.1 Peromyscus aztecus | reverse complement strand
CATTGTTGTCATATCCTGTAGCAACAAGAAATTTGGCTTTTTTTTTTTTTCAGATACTTCAGCTTTCAGTCCAATGAGTCAGTAGAAAGTTCCACTAATATTTCAGTTGGATCTTGAGCTATTTTTTTATATACCCCAAGCTTCTTCATTTTTATCCTTGAATTAAGAATATGCAGCCTTTTAAAAATTGCTTGTGATATTTATGTTGACACACTAAAACAGAAAGCAAAGGCTGGGCACATTTAAGCATCTCAAGTGCTTCAAGGTCAGAGTTCCTTTGAAGTTCCTTAACACACCAGTGTATAGATCAAGGACGACGTGGCAAGATGGAAGTATTTCTCTTAGAAGACTGTGCAGCAAGACCAGGAGTATCTCTGCTGGGAGATCAACTGTCATTAGTGGAAACTGCAAATTCAGAACTCAGTGACTATGGACATCGTTTGCCTCAGTTCTGTTGTAAAATGAGATTTTCCAGTTCATCTGCAGAACGCAATAAAAATGCAGCCGATTCTCGGTACCCTGCGACAAGCTGTCTCACAGCGTTGATTTCTGTTGGACTCAGCTGAGGTCTGGAGTTTGAACTGCTGGAGGAGCCTGAGCCAGTTGCCAGCTGCCTCTTCATGCTGAGATCCGTGGGTCCTAGACAAAAAGAATCGCAAAATAAGACAGGAATAGTATTTATTCTAACATCTCACATATGAGCACCCATCAAATTACGACTGAATTTATTCATGAATGCTGTCATGAGAAAGTCATGGTCTCTATAATCAAATGCATCTGCTCTCTGGAAGACTAAAGAGTAGTATGATGTGATGTGGGTGTCTGAGGATTTTTTCAGGTATCTTGGGCAGCATTCAGCCATCACTTCTTGTTATAGAGAAGACTCAAGCCCTTTGAACATGAGTTCTTGGCAGAATTCAATTTTCAGTCTGTCTCCCACATGTTGCAGACGCTTCAGTGTACCAGCATTGCAATGATGAATTGCAAATATTTTTATTTGCTGCATTTATTAACAAAGATGATAATTCCCATAAATTCAGAATTTTAATGAGTTCCAGGATAATTTTTAAAATTATATTTTAATATTTTTATACATTAAAATGTATTCTTTGAGAATTTCATGTTTAGAAGATATATTTTGATTATGTCCACCCATCCACTTCTGCCCTTTCAACTCCATCCACATCTCCTTCAAAGTCTCCCTCCCAACTTTATTTCCTTTTTTAAAAAGTCCACTGAGTCCAATTAAGGTTGCTGGTATGAGCATGGGTATAAGACCATCCACTGAAGCATGGACTACCCACACAGTCCATGTATCTCAAGTTACCAGGAGCTTCTCAGCCAAGAGTGGGGTTGTATGAGCCCTTTTCCTATCCATGCTGACATTTTGACTGGCTTGCAAATGGTCAGGTCTTGTGAAAATAATTTGTCCATTTGGCACAATCAAGAATTATCTGGGAAGAGAGTCTCAATGAGAGATTGTCTAGATCAGGTTGGCCTATGGACAGGTATATATGGGGAGGTTGATTGTTTTAATTGAGTTTTCACTTAATTTGATTGAGACCTACCCAGAATGTGAGTGGCAGCACTCTGTGGGCTGAGCCCCGGAAGGCGTAAGAGTGAAGAAAGAAATGAGTGTAGGTACTCATACAGTGACTACTTCATCTCTGCCTCTTGACTGTGGATGTGACTAGATGCTTCAAATTCTTGCTGCCTTGAGCTCCCAGCCATAATGAACGGTAATTCAAAACTGTGATTTCAAATAAACCCCTTCTCCTCTAAGTGACTCTGCTAGCATTTTACCACAGCAGTGTGTGAAGAAACCATACAACCTCTTAAACAGTGTAGACATGAGGGCCAAGGGACTTCTGTTTGGTGTGTAGAAGGGACAAAGTTCAAGCTGCATATTAAGGACTGCATTTAACCTTTTCTTTCTTTCTTTTTAAAGGAGTTGTTTTAGATCTTTCTTTCTTACATCAAGATAATGTTGTCTACTAGGTGGATTAGTTTTATAACAGGTTAGACTGAAATTTTCTTTGAACTAGAACAAGGAAGTACTTCTTACAACAGCCCTACAGAGGAACTAGATGTTCTACGTTATTAAGCTGCATCTGTATTTTCATAAAATACAGTCAGATGTCCCCCGTATTCCATAATATATTTAAACCAACTCTGGTGGTTCTGATTTTGGACAACATTTAGTAATTTATACTTAAAAAATTGTATACAAATGTATTTAAAATCTTGAGTTCAGACATTAACATTGAGAAGACACTTTACATCAAAATCTCATAGTTATATATTTGCTTTTATAATTCAGCAAGCATTTATTAAAGTTCATACAACTTGGAGAGAATATCTAAATTTAATAGTAATTGAATAAAGTATCACTAAACCTATCACAACAGCCAAGATCCCAAACTGCAGTGATTCTGCAACATGAAAGTGTTTTTAACAGACTCTAAATATGTGTAAGTATTCAGAAAATGGCATTTCTTTTTGTGAGCTAAAGCAAGGAATATCATTTTCCTGCAAGTTCTTTTTGAGGCATGCGGGATACAGGTCAAGACCCAGCCCCTCTTCCATCGATCCCTGAAGGAGGCAGAGGTCTCCTGGGAGGGGAACATCTTGGCTTGAAATTTAATTAGAGCAGACATAAGAGCTGCACAAAGAACTCTGACCTCTAAGAGATACACACTTCTGCTTCTGTCATGGCCTTTCCAAGCTTTGATTTTTCAGGCAGGGTTTATCTTCCATTTAGTCTGCTATTTACAAAATCATGTTATCGACGTGACAAGCACGGCTTGTCACATTTGTGGAAAGGAGTCACTGAACCTGTGCTCAAACAAACAGTTAACAGTCTCTGCTCTGTCTGCGAAGTTCCGTGTTTTATTTTCCTTTTATTGATAGACTTGTTTTTCATATAATATATCTTAATTATGGTTTCCCCTCCTTCTACTACCCTCCAAGTACCTCTCCACTTCCCCTCACATTCAAATCTTCATAGTGGCAGGTATTATGGGCTGCAGGTGGACACTCTTCTAATCTGATTTTTCTTTAAGTTCAAGAAGCCCAATATGCATACCAACAAAGTGAAAGAATGAAAGAAATTGGAAGGATCCTCCTCTCAATGTTGTATATGTCTCAAGTCTGTGCCCAGTTACATCCTTTTATTAAATGTAGAATGCTTTGACTGGTTTTGCTTGAAGCTGGATTGCTGAATCCTGAACTGGAATTGAGACAAGGTTGAACATGGGTCTAGTCTTTAGGGTGAAGGAACCTCACTCAATTAGTACAGTTTAAGACTTCCTCAGAGTATACCTCTGGCTTGAAGTTCTTTTTTTTATATATAGATTTTTGATTGTTACAGTTTGTTTTGTTTATGAGATGGAGTCTCATGTAGCCCAGGTGGCTTTGAACTCACTATACAGCAAAGGATGACCTTCAGCTTCTGATCCTCCTGCCTCCACCTCCCAAGTGCTGTGATTACAAGCATGAACCACCAGGTCCAATTTGCCTTAAAATTCTAAACATCCCAACTTAGTGGAGACTTACACAGTTTTCTTCAATACTTACTAATCTATACAAATTTGATATAATTTCATAATCTTTATACCTTCATTAACCATCCCACCTTCCAAACCATAAGAAACCCCTTTTGCTAAGTGTTTGTTATTCAGATCTTTAATGTTATGGGGTGAATAAGAAGAGAAAAGTATGTAATAGACATTTCTTCAGTGAGCACTCACACAGCCCTCCTCCAGTTCACGACCACTCTTCTATTTCATCTCAAAGATGCGATGCTAGACTGGACTGATTGAGCTTAACTCAAAACACAACTGTCACATAATGAGAATGCATGTCCAATATAAGAGTTCAAATTTGATGAAGATTGTGGAACTTAAGTCTAGGAAGTTACTTTTGAAGATGAAACCATTGAAAGCATGGTTATTATGGTTATTAGATGAGCCAGGCCAGCAAATTGGAAGGACAATGACCAAACCAAAAAGATGCCAAAAGAGGAAAAAGTCTCAGGAATACAGCTAAGGCAAATACAAAACTCCATAAAGTCGTGTTTATTTAAGTATTCTGTGCTGGTCAAAGTGATATGGACTTGTTTTTTTATGATAATTCTAAAAAGTTGAATCAAAAGTTAAAGGTATGTCATGTTAATCTGTGCCAAAATTAGAGCCATGATTAATTCTTTAAGGTGTGAGGTATATTTAAGTTGTAAATAAATGGCCATTTATGATTCTTAATATTTAAGTGAATGTATATATTCATAATTATTCATTTTCATTTCTAAAATTAATTTATCAGTTGACTGTTTGCTCCCAGTTTATGGTACATTTTTGTTTCTTGTTTAAAGCTGCTTCATTTTATAATAGTGTTTTAGTTTTAATTTACTTGAGATAATGTTGCTATACTAGAACATTTTTTTAAAAAAATTTTTAGCAATGAGAACTATATTTTTGAAGACCATGGTAACTCTTTTTAATTGTTAAAAATTATAGTGAGATGGGTAGAGAGATTGCTCTTGCAGAGGACCTAGATTCAATTCCCAGCATCCACACAGTGGCTCCAACCATTTGTAGCTCCAGTTACAGGGGATCCGATGCCTTCTTCTGGTCTCCAGAGGTATCAGGCCTACATGTGGTGCACATACATGCGTGCAGACAAAACACCTATACATATAAAATAATATATATGTATTAGACAGACATGGCTGGGAAATGGCTCAGTCATTAAAATGCCTGCCACACGAGCATTTGGACATGAGTTCAGATCCCTAACACACACCACAAAAAGCGAAGAGTGTGAACACCTGAAATCCCAGTGTTGAGGAGGTGGTGACAGGTAGATTCCCTGGGGCTTGCTGGTCAACAAGACTTGCCTATTTAGTGAGGTCCAGGCCAGTGAGACTCTGTCTTGATGGAAAAATGGACACATTTGAGGAACAGCACCTGTGCTGACTGGGTTTATGTCAACATGACGTAAGCTAGAGTCCTCAGAGAGGAGGGGGGGCTCAATTGGGAAAATTTCTCGATAAGACCCAGTTTTAATGCATTTTTTTGATTGGTGATCAATGGAGGATGGCCCAGCACATTGTAGGTGGTCCATCCTTGGGATAGTGGTCCTTTGTTTTATAAGAAAGCAGGCTGAGCAAGTGATGAGCAAACCAGTAAGCAACACTCCTCCATGGCCTCTGCCTTTGCTCTTGGCTCCAGGTTCCTGCCCCAACTGAGTTCTTGTCCTGACTTCATTTGATGATGAACTGTGATGTAGAAGCTTAAGCTGAATAAACCCTTTCCTCCCCAACTTGCTTTGGTTGTTTTCATCACAGCAATAGAAACCCTAACTAAGACAACACCTGAGGTTGTCTCCTGGCATCCACATGCACAAATCCCACTTTCACACACCCATACATGCATACCTCCTCCAATACTACACAGATTCTATTTCTGGTGTAATTTCATAGAATTAAGATGGTTTAATTGGTGAGAATTAAGTTTAAGGATGACAGTGTTTCAATGACATTTGGAAGAGTAGGATGTTTCCCACCATGCTCTTACTATTATCTTAATGAATGGGTGTATGTCATCTGTTTCAATACACTTTAGAAATCTGTCCAAATAGCTCTCTGTGTTTCTCATATCTTAACTGATCCCACTTTAGACTGTGCTGAGTTAATTCTTTGTCAGCTTTGAAATTGATCTTGGCAGTAGTTAATCCATGCCTAATAGACACCAGTTTTTCAGTCTCTTCAATCTCACCAATTCCTTGAATACACATGGAATAAACAAGAGTAACATAGCAGAAACATCCTAAGTTCTTAAGAGGCAAAGGAAGCTATTTGCAGTCAGTTACTTAGATGTTTTAAGTGATCACTGATATTATCAGGATCATATTTTCCACATCCTTTCAGAACCATTCATTCTATAATCTCAGTAGTTTTCAATGGTTTCTTTGTTCTGGGCATGACTTTGGCTATTGTAGTCAAACACAATAATCTAATGTAAATGAAGTGCCTTTGTTGGCTAGCAAGCTGTTTGAGTGCTAACTTTGTCTACAAGCTAAGTTTCATTTCTCTTTTGAGGGCATCAGATATTCAATACAAGTATTCACTGATGATAATTTAGTATCTTTCTGTCGAAAGGTAAAATAAATTCACAACAAAAAAAATCGATATTTTAGCTACATTGAGTAACATGTATAAAGTATCTGCTGTAGTGCTGGCTCACCCCAGACACCTCATAAATGACCCTCCCTTCAGATTCAGATAAAGAAGTGAATATTTATCAATGGTAAACAATAGCTGAACTACCAAACTAAATACATCACCAGATTCAACAGCCAATGAGTTTCGTTTATATTCACAAATCTAGGGGCACCAGAATTTGCCCTTGGGATATCTTTCCTGATAGGATCACTATGACATCATAAAAAATCTGGGTACTTTCCGTGTCCCCCAGCCCCAGCTTTGTACTTGTTCACCTAAAACTGAGCTTATCAAGTCCTATTGTTTTGGATAAAATTATTTGCAAACCCACTGGGGTCTGATCCCTTGAATAGGCAAGTGTTTGTGATTCCGATTGTGCTCAATGTCTGCAGATTCATTTTGGAGATCTATTTTTCTTAGAGTTATTGTTTGTAAAATCGGCTCTTTCACTGAATGGCATGAGTACACTCTCTTGTGTCCTCTCATTGTTGTTTTATTATCTTTCTATGCTCTTCTCTCTTGATTTGTCTTCACAGAGAATTTTAAATCCTTTCAAATGTTCAGCTTTCGGGTTGGTTGGTCATTCTATTTCTTGTTTCCTATTTAAAGTAATATTCAGACCTATTTTCTTTTATTTCATCATTTTCTTTGTTTCTGACTTGGGTTAAATGATTATATAAAAGAAATGATAAAGAGATGGGGATGTTAATTACTTTGATACTGCACACACTGTATTTTACAAATATGTACAATTACAGTATATTTAAAAAAAAACTGACCAGCAAGATGACTCAGTGATTGACTTAGGATTACTATTGATGTGATAAAACATCATGAGCAAAGCAACTGCGGGAGGGGGTTATTTGGCTTATATTTCTGTATTATAGTTCATCATCAAAGGAAGTCACGGCAGGAACCTAGAGGCAGGAGCTAATCCATAAGCCAGGAAGAAGGGCTGATTACTGGTTTACTCACCATGGCTCACTTAGCCTGCTTTCTTATAGAAACCAGGACCACTAGCCCAAGGGTGGCCCAACCTACAACGGACTGGGCCCTGCTCCATTAGTCACTAAGAAAATTTGTGTGTGTGTGTGTGTGTGTGTGTGTGTGTGTGTGTGTGTGTGTGCGCGCGCGCTGAGGATGTCTTTCTGTATGCTGTAAATGTGTTGCTCTGATTGACTGATAAATAAAACACTGATTGGCTGGTAGCCAGGCAGGAAGTATATATAGTATAGGCAGGATAAGCAGAGAGAAGAATTCTGGGAGGTGGAAGGCTGAGTCGAGGAGACACTGCCAGTCACTGCCGCCATGAGAAGCAAGATGTAAAGTACTGGTAAGCCTTGAGCCATGTGGCAAGGTATAGATTTATAGAAATGGGTTAATTTAAGATATAAGAACTAGATAGCACGAAGCCTGCTATGGCCATACAGTTTATAAGTAATATAAGTCTCTGTGTGTTTATTTGGTTCTGAGCAGCTGCAGGCTTGGGAGGGACTGGAGAAAACTCCAGCTATATGTATGTGTGTGTGTATGTATGTGTGTGTGTGTGTGTGTGTGTGTGTGTGTGTGTGTGTGTGTGTAAGCCAGGCAACAACCTCGAGTGTCATTTCTCAGAAGCTGTCCATCCTGTTGTTTGAGACAGAGTTTCTTTCTGGCCTCGGGCTTGCTTAGATAAGGCTGGTTGGCCAGTAAACCTCTGGGATCCTCTTCTCTCCACCACCACAGCTCTTGGATTAAAAGTGTGTGCCACCACACTTAGGTTATGTTTAATGTGGGCTCTGAGAATTGAACTCAGGTATGCATGCTTGCATCACAAACACATTACCAGCTGAGCCATTTCCCCAGCTATATTAACATTATTAAAGTTTAAGGACTTATTTAAGTTGGTATGATTCATTGTTATAGCTCTTCATATATACTAGTTATAAACATATGCATATATGCATATATATGTGTATATGCATGTCTGTGTGTGCATATATAGAAAATAAAAAATTGATAGCTACATGCAATTTGGAGACTGGGATATCTCAAGATCTGCAGCCAGCAGTCTAAATCCTCAGCAAAGTTAGTGATGAAGCTGTGTTCAGAGGACTAGCAGAGATGGTGATGTACTCTAGCTGCAGACATGCAGACACAGGCCCTGGGAGAACTAAGGCTTTAGTCTGAGAAAGCTCCTGCATTGTAGTTCAGTCAGTCTCAAGCAGGAGAAAGTCCTTCTTTTTAGCAATTTGGCTCTTTTTGAGTGAGGTCTTCAACTGGTTGGATGATTCTGACCTGATTAATAGTGAAATATCTGGACTACGGCCAAGTCAAATTGATAAAAACATATTAACAATTACATTTAAAAATTTATTATGGAGATCTCCTCTAAAGGGCTGGTAATCTCAGCTACCTTTAAAGTTTTGAGGTAATTATCTAATTTGTTATAAACATAAAATATGAAAAGGAGTATTCTTTCTGTATGCTTAACGGCTATATGAATACTTTTAAATTCCTGTATATTAAATACACACATTTATCCCACAGTGATTAGATTTGATAGTTACTTCTACAGTGACTTAAAATCTTAGGCAAACTATAACCAGCATAGAATCATTGGATAATAATGAGGTAAGAAACGTATTAATTATTGAGGATATACTTCCTCTAGAATTGAAATTATTAGTAATTGACAATCAAATTGATAATTAATAACTACATTAAAATTTTAGAGTAATACTAAAAGTTCAACATTGATTCTCAGTTTGGTCATTACTATATTGGAAAATATTTTTAGAAAAGTCCCTCAAGGCATGGTAGAGTTTTATATTTGAATCAGTGGCTGATTTTGTTGTTGTTTAATTTTTAATTGTACATATATCCATGTGTCTGTGTGTGGATATGTCCACATAAGTGCAGGTTCTTATGGAGGTCAGAAGACGTATGATTGCTTGACACTGGAGTTACAGGTAAATGTGAACCACTTGATGGGGGTACTGAGGACTGAGTATCAATTCTCTGTGAGTATCAATACTCTTAGGGACTAAGACATCTATCCAGCCCTCATCAACTGTTTTAAAAAACAAAATTACATACTTTTTAAAAACCATTTTTCCCATACTCACATCACTATCAATAATGTGCAGTTACATATGACACATTATTTTTATTCAAGTGATTTAAATCACTGTCAAAATGTGCCATAAGGAGGTGACAGTCATGCAGGTCATTTTATACAACATAACATATTCATAGAATTCCATAAGTTTTATATTCATGTTATATATGTATAGGACAAAGTAACATGAAATTCTTCAGTGTGACCCATCTATTTCTACAACCTTCATAAATTATTCTATATTTTACTTTCTGACAAAGACTTAGAAAGTGTTAGCAAATCATATTTTAAGAGCTGCTACGGAGGATATGTATCCACGGTCACCATAACTCTGGTTGCCTTGGAAGTGGAGGTGAAATAGGGTGCTACTTCTGGAACATTTTTTGTTGTTGTGTTCAAATTCAAATGATTTCAAGATTAGAAGAGGAAAACAGACATTACCTTTTGAAAGGAAAACGCACAGGCCTCTAGCACACAGACTATCATTTAGTTAGTCATCTAACACAAATGAAGGTCAGCAAGCCTGGCTTTCCTATGCACTCAAAAAGAACATTCGTGTTTTATCTACAATTACCAAAAACTGTGAAAGACACAGGACTCATGCAGAATAGGGTATTTTGTGTGTGTTTGTGGTAGAAGCTTGTGTGGAGGTCAGGACAATACTGGGTGTGAGCACTGGGTGTGAGCACATGCTGTCTGTCTTGTTTGAGACAGGCTATCTTGTTCATGCTGTGTATGCCAGGGTAGTTGTCCTATCAGCGTCTTGAGATTGTCCTGTCTCCATCTTGCTGGCGAAGTACTGGAATTTCAGGTACACTGCACACTTAGCTGTCTCCTAGTCCTGAGCAGCTTTTTATCCTATTTGTCAATATGGCGCAGAAGTAAAGTCTAAAGATTTAAGACACATAAAAACTTAAGTAGAGGTTTTTGGAGCTAGATTGTGTGCGCTTGCCTTATCTCTCTGATTGCTTATCAAATATTCACTTTCCTTCAGCAAGCATCAAGAGATTTGAAAGTGAAGCAGAATCGTAGGTTGCTACATCCCTTTCAATGCTCTGACCCACGATGATCTGCCCGCATGATTATTCTATTCCTTATAAAATATTAATTGGCTTTCTAAGCCATTTAATAACAAAGGTGAAAAGCTGGGGAAAGGGCATTAACCTTAATGGAAATCTATAAACTCTGTCTTCAGTAATATGCAGGGAGAGGCTTTGTATAGGTCCATAAAATGACTATTATAAAAGAATAAAATATCTCTTCTCTGAACATAAATATAAGATAAGCTGCTTTATCCTTTTGAACAAACTGTGTTCATGAATATGATTTTTGGAACAAGGTTTTTATAATATATAACCATCCTTGTAATCATTTTATATAGTATAATGTAGTCATAGGATTTCATAAGTTTTATATTCACATTTTATATATATATATGCACATATGTATGACAAATAAAGAAAGGACAATACAAAATAATATACCACTAGATATTTTTTAAAGATTTCATTTATTTTATGGGTATGTATGTTTCGCCTGCATGTATGCATGTGCATGCCTGGTTCTTATGGAGGTCAGAAGATGGCGTTGGATCCCCTGGAACTGGAATTACAACTGGCTGTGAGCCACCATGTGCATGTTGGTAATGGAACCTGGATCCTCTACAAAAGCAACAAGTGTTCTTTGCTACTGTGTCATCTCTCCAGCTTACCGCCCATTTAATTTTGGGATCAGTTCTGAGTTGGAGTGAGTGGTCCACACAAGCATGGACGCAGACTTCCTGGAGTACAAGTGTATGTTTCCACAAGTTCTTGCAGGTGCACAGATGGAAGGAGAGATTTCAGGGTAGACATCTGTGGTGGTATTGTGTTCCCCAAAATATTTTGTACCCTAATAAACTTGTCTGGGGTCAGAGAACAGAAAAGCCACTAGATATTTAGGATAGGCAGTGGTAGCACACGCCTTTAATCCTAGCATTCTAGAGGCAGAAATCCATGTGTTCAAGGATACAGCCAAGCATGGTGACTCACGCCTTTAATCTCAGAAAGCGAGCCTTTAATCCCAGGGAGTGGTGGTAGAAAGCAGAAAGGTATATAAGGTGTGAGGACCAGAAACTAGAAACATTTGGCTGGTTAAGCTTTCAGGCTTTTGAGCAGCACAGTTCAGCTGAGAGCCATTTGGATATGAGGACACAGAGGCTTCCAGGCTGAGGAAACAAGATCAGCTGAGAAGTTGGCTAGGTGAGGTTGGCTGTGGCTTGTTCTGTCTCTCTGATCTTCCAGTGTTCACCCCAATAACTGGCTCAGGTTTGATTTCATTAATAAAAACTGTTAGGATTCTTGCTACAGACATCTACATGTCAGCCAAAAACCAAGGTCATTTCAAATCACCACGTGACTTGAAATAACCAAAAAGAATATCAGCATTGTAACTGGAAGTGCAAAGAGTGTTCAGCCATCTTGGGGTGATTCAAGCAGACAAAGATCTCTAGTAGGGGGAAGTTAGTGACCTGCTGCCTGTGCTGGGAGTTCCACCAATATCCAAGCTAGGAGTGGAGGATTCGAAGGGCAGTTCATTCAAGCTCCCTGTAGAAGGTAATGATGCTGACTCCCTAGAACAGCAAAGCATGCTGAACTCCACCCTCACCCAGGAGCTTCTTCCAGAAGCCAGAAGCTAGAGAGAGTGGTGAAATTGGACTGGTTTGTACAAATAGATCCCCAGAGGATGTGTCAACATTCAAAGGGCACTGTGCAAGGAAAACAGCCCATACCAAGATTAATGATCTCATGTCACCTGAAGAGTCCTTGTGCAGTTTATCAGCCGGCTCAAGAAAGCAGCCCCAGAACACTAAGGGGGTCTTATTCCATTTCTCTCCTGCAGTGCACAGCACAGGATTCTCAAGAGGACATTTGGAGTGCATAAAAATCCATTTTACTATGCAGTAGTAAAGATCAGGCTTTGAGAAAGGAGCCCTGGGAACAGCCTGCTCAGTGTTGAACTGTAAACACAATTACACATGCTGGATAGTCAGGGAAAGCCCAGGTCACTCACCTCCTCTTTCAAAGCCTGTCTCTGAGGGTCTCTGACCTACAGGAACCCAGTGAAAGCCCAGTGGTAATTAGAAAGATGCTTCATGGATTCTGCAGATAATTCATATTATTTCTTTGATTTTCTAACACATTACTAGTATAATGTTCAGTCATTAAAATTTATAGATAAGTATCATCTCTCCAAATCTCTATGTGTTGCAATACAAAAGTGTCTAAATAATTCATGGTCTCAATTGAATTCTAGGTGATTGTTTTGATCCACATGGGAAAGTTGGATAAAGAATGAAATTAAGTGTCAAGAGTGTGGTTAGGTTTTAGATACTGAGTTCAGACTTCCTTCAGCTAAACATCACATCACATTCTGCCACAACTGAATTTCCTGAATTTTGTTTTTGTTTTAGTTTTCTAATTTCAGGATAATTCTAGTTTATGTACAAAGGTTTTTAAACATCTAGGTTACATTAGGAGTTAGCTCCATTCGAAGTTACTAATTAATTGGAATTAACTTTACACAGAACTCCCAGATGCATGAAAGTTAATTAAAAATGAAGCAACTTGAGCTAGAACTACAGATTTTTTTCTTTTATTTTTTTAAATCTTTATAGAGTATGTGCATTTGCTAGTGTGGGTGTGGGTGTGTACATGTATGCAGGTGTGTATACACACATGTTTGTGCATACTTGTGCATGTAAGGTTGACTCCTGGTGTTTTTCCTTTAACTGATCTCCATATTTTTTGAAACCAGTCTTTAAATAATCAAAAAGTTCATGGATTTGGCTAGAATGGTTGGCCAGTAAGTTTCAGGGATCCTCCTGTCTCTGCACTCTTCCCCCAGTGCTGGGGTTCCAGGCACATGCCACTGGGTTCTGGGGATCTGATCTCACGTTCCTGTGCTTATACCAGCAGGCATCTTAACCACTGAGCTATCTCCCTAGTCTCCAGAACCACAGCTTTCTAAGAATCATCCTTGAAGCTCCCATGCCAACCAAACTAACTTACTTCATTGAGAAAAGAATGTTACACAAGTAATCAAAGGCAGAATATCTGCTGTAATCAATACAGAAAAATATTTCCGCAGCAACAAAACCATCCAGTGTCAATCTAAGCACGTGAACCAGCACTTTAACAAAAGGCCTGCGAGAGCAGAAGTGCCCTTTGTGCCATCACTGCGCTCTCAGGCTTCCCATTAGCTTTGGCTACTGAACAGCTGAAATGCAGCCTGTATGATGGGAGATCTGAATTCTGAGCTTTATTTCACTTAGTGCATTTCAATTTAATAGTCACCTATGGCAAGTGACTATCACATTGGATTCCACAGATCTAGATAAAATTGGATTTGGGAAAAAAAAAAAAAAGAAAGAAAACACAATGTGGATACAACAAGAGTAGTGTAGAGCAGAAAAATGCCCTGATTAAATAATCAAGGGAATGTGTTATAGCAGTGACTCTCAACCTGTGGGTCACAACCCCTTTGGCAAACCTCTGTCTCCAAAAATATTTACATTAGACTCATAACAGTAGCAAAATTGCAGTTATGACATAGCAATGAAAATGAAATAATTTTATGGTTGGAGTCACCACAACATGAAGAAGTGTATTAAAGGGTTGTAGCATTAGGAAGGTTAAGAATCACTGTATTGGAGACATAAGCTTGCTTATTACAATTACTTAGTTGTGAATTACTTACAATTCACTAGGGTGATACACATACCTGTGTACTAGCACTTGGGAGATATAGAAAGATTAGGACTGCTTAGTGCCTGCGGGGCCAGTCTGTGTCACAAAGACTATCTCAAGGAACCAAAATAAATAAATAATGTAACAATAGGGGTTAGAGAGATGGTTCCGTAGTTAAGATCACAAGCTGCTTTTCCGGGGACCAGGGTTGGTTGCCAGCACCCAGATGGTGACCCACAACCATCTGTAACTCCAGTTCCAGATAATCTACTTCTGGCTGCCATTGGTACCAGATATACTTGTTTACAGACACACATGCAGAGCAAATACTTGTATATACAATAAATAAAATGTGTGTGTGTGTGTGTGTGTGTGTGTGTGTGTGTGTGTGCATGTGTGTGCGTGTATAAATACAAGTGCAACAAGTTGAATCTATTAGTGGAAAAAATCTACCTATAACACATTGATTTTGTTTGTGTGTGTATGTATGCAGGTATGTGTCCACACGTATCCTCAGGTACCAAAGGCAAGAGGTTAATATTAGATATTTTTTGTTGCCATTCTTTACTTACTTTTTTGAGGCAGAGTCTCTCACTGAACCTGGAGCTCATTGTTTCTAACTAGCTAAGCAGCTAGCTCTAGGAATCCCCTTATCTCTCTCTGCTTCCCCAGTGCTGGGCCTACAGGCATTCTGGCTTTTTATATGAATGCTGGGTCTTCTAAATTAGATCTTCATGTTTAACCAGCATACTCTTTACTCACTGAACTACCTACCCTGCTTTAAAAAAATAAAATAAAATTTCACTCTGTTTTGACAACTCATTGCATTTCAACAAGAAGTCCACAGAGTTATAATAACTGCAGACTCCCAATTACATGGGCTCTAATTTGATGACATAAGTCACCTTTTTCACATAATATGTTATTATGAACATCTTTCCATATGTAAAGGACCTACCAGCTCACTGTAGAGGATTATGTAGCATCTGTGAATCACTTTCAGACATTACTATGTAAAATCATTATCTATAGAGCTTTCTGTGATAGAATACAGAGCCAGAGTGTTTAACTGATGTAGAGCAAGAGGTGAAGGCCCCTCCCCATGCAGCAGCATTACTTCTTCACATGTGACTGTCAAGCCATTACCATTTATTAAGAGTGGAAGATAAAGTTACATGAGTACCTCCCAGGTCCCTGGATGTTTACAGTAATCATTTTTCATGAATCACAGGTTTAAAAACCAAGCATATTTTCAGGCAGAATTGATGAATTTCAAAATATTTCTGTGAAATATTTGAAATGAAATGTTTCCCTTCCTTCAATATTGTACTCTTCAGGGTATTAAGAAAAAGATGCCAGACATTTAGGTGATATCTTCAGAGGAGGGAGCATGGCTCAGTTAGAAATAATGCTTGCCTTATAGCATGAGGTTCTGAGATTCCCAGAGCGCTCCTGAAAAACACCCGGGGTGGTGTGTTGTACATATAATCCAAGCCCTTGAATAGTGTATATGGTTAAATTCCTGGGGGTCGCTGGCTTACTTGCTCCTTGGGTTGTAGGCCAATGTGAGAACTCTGATTCAAATAAAAGGTGTATCGAACCTGTGGTTGTTTGAATGAGATGTCCCCATATTCTTGGGCATTTGGATTAGATGATGGATTAGATGATTAGATGGTGGCACTACTGTGGAGGTTTAGTTGGCGTAGTCTTGCGGGAAGCAGTGTGTTACTGGGGTCAATTTCGGGTTTCCAGAGCTATGCACCATTCCCACTTCACTCTCTCTGTTTCCTGCTTGCAGTTTGAAGATGTGTTTTGTCAGTTTGCTGCTCAAGCCACCATGTCTGCCTGGCTGCATGCTTCCCCATCACAAGGGTAATGGGCTCTTATCCTCTGGGAACCATAAGCCCAAATAAAACCTCCTGTCAGTTGCCTCTGTCATGGTGTTTTATCACAGCAACAGAAAAGTAACTAATACCAAACCTAAAGAATGTTATCCTAGGCTGTCCTCTGTCCTCCATGTGCATATGTGCACCTGCACACATGCACTAACACATATCAACACAAGTACAACATACACACACACACACACACACACACAGAGAGAGAAAGAGAGAGAGAGAGAGAGAGAGAGAGAGAGAGAGAGAGAGAGAGAGAGAAGAGAACAAGAAAAAATATCCTCAACTTCTATCATTCCTATGCTTAACCGGACTTAGTGAAGATGCCCAAAGAGGCACAATGTTTCATTGGGAGAATGTTTTTACATAGACATTCATGATGCATGTATTCATTTAGTGTCCATCAAGTCCAAATATGAACCAGCTTATTTACTAACACCAATTATAAGGAAGGTGAAAAAAAGTCATCTGTGTGTCTCTAAGCTATGCTTATTCTTTGTGGAAAATGTACATAACAAATGAATGAAGAAACAAGACGTCTTCATAGTACATTATGGGAATATATAAGAAGAAAACTGACCTGGGAAGTGATGGGGGAAATAGCACAGGTGTTTCAAGGAAACTAAAAGGTGACATGAGTCAGGTGCAGGGGAAGTTATATGCACCCTAGATCAGCTCCAAGACAGCCCGTGACCTATGGAACATGTGGGGAGGAAGAAGTCATTTTTGCATTGTTAACTTAAGGTCTCTTGGGATGGCTGGATCATATTGTCTAGTTAAAACTTAGATATAAAAACTCTAAAGCTCAGAGGGGAGGATGAGGATGCAGACATTTGCAGAAGAAAAGGTAACAGCTAATGAGCTTTTCCTTGAGTAGCGTGCAGAACAAGGCGCTTACAGGGACAAAGGGCAGAGGAGGGAAGGGAAATTGCAGCATGGACAAAACGAATGGAAAGTCAAAAAGCCAATGCTTAAGAGGCAGGAGGCAGAGAACGCTGAGGACACAGGTGATGAGAATGTTCTGCCCTAGGTGGCAAGACCATGGGCGTTTCAAAATTCTAGTCATTAGAGTATTCAAATATGTTCATAAAATCTGGAAAATAAGGGTAAAATCATCTTACATTTGACAATTGGTGCAGTTAGTGACAACTTCCCCATCAACTGCTATAGCACTGTAAGGGAGAGCTTGCTTTAGTGGACTGAAGGAAACTGTAAGCCAAGTGTTTAAAAGGGGTAGATGAATGGAAAGGCTTCTTTGAATATTTCCCATAACACCTGGGATGGCTGAGGGGCTAAGGTGCTAGACTTATAAGGTCCACATAAAAAACGAGGCTTCAGTCTTGTATGACTATTGTGATAACCTCTAGGTAGGCCTATGAGCAAGAGTATCTGTTCTAGACTCAGTGACAGGCTTTGATCAGAAGAACCTTTAAAGTAGAAATCCCATATATTCATGTTATGACAAAACAAGGAAAATGACTGATACATGGATTTAGGCAGACTAGAAATAACCATACAAATGTTAATTATTAAGGCTCATTATTACAACAACTTGGTCCTGTAGATTTTGGTCTGTATGTCAGCCTACTTTATGCCAGAGTTGAAGAACAGATTGAAAAGTCTACTCCCCATGGAGTGTGTGGAGAGGAAACAGCCAGAAATAAATGATGCCTTTTGCACATAATTTAGACTTAAGGGGTCCAATGGGAAACTGCAGCGAGCCACAATAGCCTTCTGTAGATGGTGTGATGTGAGCTTCCTGACAGAATGCCCCATGTCAATGGGAAGGATAATGACAGGATGACTGGCTGCTTCTTGCTCCTCTCATTTGGTTAATTTGAATACATTCTTTATACAAATTGTTACTGCTGTCATTTTGATAATATTCCAATTTGAAAATTTGGAATGTTGGGTGCAGGCCACTGCCAGCTCTAAACAAATGGTGGGTTGGCTAGCAAAAGATTTGAAGGGCACTCTGGCAATGGTCACAGACAGACTCTTCTTGTGCTGTGAAGTCTTCAGTGTAGGCCAGATTTCCCAACTGCTATTATACTCAAAATGAAACAGGAGTTTATTAAACTCTACTAAAACCCCTGTGGACCCACACATTGATGAGTCAACTGGAATCTTCCTCTCTTTTGTTTTGCTTTCTTCTTATTCATTCTTTTGCTTCTTGTTGGTTTCTGTGCTGGATCAAACCCAGGAAATGATATATGGTAAGCACATAATCTACCACAGACTTGAATCTCCAGCCTTCCTTGTGTTTGTATCATATAAACCACTCACCCCTAGTATCCAAAATACATAAATGATTGTCTCTGCAAAGTGTTCAATGAGCTAAGCAGTAGAATAAGGTAGGATTGAAAGTGTTTTGACATTTAAACAAGACAAAGACCGTCTTAAAAACATATCTATTTCATTATTTCTATTGTAGGGGGTAATTTCACAGATTCTGGAAGAGGGCACTGGGCCTCCAGAAGCTGAAATGACAGGTGGTTGTGAGCTGCTTGATGTGGGTGCTAGGAACTGGGTCTTCTGTAAGTCAGAATAGCTTACATTCACAGAATTTATGGAGAGAGTCCCAAGATAAATGAAATTGTGTACCAAATTAACTTAGTAGTCTTTCTGTACTTGAAAAAAAACAACAAAACCAAGACAGGAGTAAGCAATAACAGTGTTAAAAGAATTCTAGATTCTTAGAGAATGAAAAGCTATTATGAGTCCCTTTATAGTATAGAGTTAATCATTGCCTTGGCCATCACCATCAATGGATGCCAAACTCCTTCTACACTGGAGCAATTTTCTTTAGTGTCAGTGTAAACAGGATGTTTGCCAGATTTTTTATTTAGCTGTTTAATTGCTGTTACACTTAGTCCAAAGCCACAGGCTCAAAGAAAGTCATCTCATTTTCAAAGTGTTACAAATAATAGTAGGTTAACTGTTGTGAAATAATAGTTTCAGATGTGTTTCATTCGTTTATGCTGTGTAATATTTGTTCAACGGTGCAAAGATGCATTGCATTCTTTCATGTTTCATTTGTTTAACTCTTTAAAGCTGTGTTACTTTGCTTGCCTAAAACACATAATTGCCTAATAAAGAGCTGAATGGCTAATACCTAGGCAGGAGAGGGCTAAATAGGAAGAGAGAATAATTGGGAGGATAATTCTAGGCTCTGGAGGAGTGAGGAGTGAGAAAAGGAAGAAAGAAGGATGCAAGGGCCAGCTACACAGCCACACAGTCAGCCACAGAGTAAGAAGGAAAGAAAGATATATAGAATAAAGAAAGGTAAAAAGGCCAGAGGCAAAATGTAGTTAAAGCGAAAAGGGATAATTTAAGTTAGAAAATCTGGCTAGAAATAAGCCAAGCTAGGGCTGAGCATTCATAAGTAAGATTATGTCTCTGTGTATTTATTTGGGAGCTGGGTGGTGGGCCCCAAAGAGGAAAAAAAAAACAACTACAGTTAACAAGTAGGTTAATCTCATGGTGTGCTTTCTCAACAGTACACAGGCAGTCTTCAAGGCCTGGATATTATTCTTTGTAGAGTATTTAAGTGGCTCTCATCTCATAATTCTGGCCCATATCTACATGTTTTTATCATAAGCTAGCCACCAACTTGCCTACCTCTTATTTTATAACCTTCAAGAAGGAAAGATGAGTGATGGTATATAACATGAAAATGTAGGCTATAGACACTGATGGCAGAGAAGGAAGAGAACTGAGGAGCTCTTCCCGGCACACTCTGCTCCCAGTCTTCACAACATCCATCTTCCACTCTGATGTTTTGTCTGGCATAAGAGGTCAGCAGGAACATTTTTTTTTTATTAAAAATTCAGAGATTCTAGTAGGAAGAGATTGCTGTTAAAGGATCCTCTAGCTTCTTTAAGTCTTTATCATTATACGAAATTGAAGGTTTTTAGGGGGAGGAGAGGAAAAGAGTATCAAACAAAGTAGATCTCAATATAATATTGCTCTATCTACACTCAAACTATGAATTTGTAAGAGTTGCATTTCTACCACTTATATAGCTGCATGCTTGGCATCTGTTCTAGAATTCTGCTGTGGCTTTTGAATCTCACCAATGACTGAGGAATGGACACCAAGGTGATTGTGTGTGTGTGTGTGTGTGTGTGTGTGTGTGTGTGTGTGTGTACATTCACTGTGTTATATACTTCACAGGATAAATTCAGGAATTTTCTGAGGGTGTGTGAATACACCTGGGAGTCCTAAGTAATAGACTTAAAGGATGAGCAACAAATGACATTAAAGAGGAAACATCAAGTAAAAGAAACTCAGGAGGCTTGATCTAAGGCAGGAGAATTAGATGATGCTATTTTTCTGACAGCAGTTAAAATGGTACACAATCTGGCCAGACTTGACTCTTGTTTTGTTTTATTTGTCTTTGTTTTTATTGGAAAGACAACTTTGCTTTCTCTTTGAGAATTAGTTGGAATATAAGAAAAGCTTTCTTGTTGCTATTCTATGGTGAAGATCAGCACCCCAATTGGTCTCTTTTCTTCTCAAAACAGCAACAGCTACAACAAGAACAAGAACAGCAACAACTTTTGAAATCCTATATGAATTTTCCCCCTTCTCTGTCTTTGTACACATTTCTCCCACCAGGATCTCTCTGTATTTTTAATGACTGCCTCTTAAGTCAGACAAATATCACAATATAGGACAGAACTCCTGAAGTCTGGGAGCACAATTGGCTGCTTCTCTGTCATCCATCCAAGAAGCCTCATATTTTCTTATTGTATTGTCCCACAGCATGATTTAGCCATTTATGGAACAAAGATAAATTATTCTGCTTGTGTAGGAATAGAGGTTGTGTAAGAATAAAACGATCTTGGTTTATTTTAGTTTTGTTCACGTCTATTTATTTTCCTTCCCACTACCAAGGGAACCCAAGTTAGCATTTTCTTTTGTAGATATTATAGAAATGACTAAAATATGGTGCAGTCAACTTTCAAATGAGGAACATTAATAGAGATCAAGAACAATGCTTTAAATGATAAAAGAAGAGGTGTCAAGCCATCGAAAAGATCACACCTCAGAGTAAAGCATTTGTACCCACAGAAGAAGATTACTCTCAGCCTTGATCAGAGAAATCTCTCATTGCAGTTGTCAGTGGGACAATGAAAAGATCCATGGCTGCAAGGACACAAAGGAAAAGGTACCATTGAGGACTGGGCTCTAAACATGACATTCCCACCACCTGCTGTGGCTTAGGGAGCATCCTGATGGAAGTAGAAAGACTGAGAACTGAAACTAGGGTCTTGTGAATGTTAGCCATCATTGTGCAAACTGATTTATCCCACCCCACCTCCTCTCTAGCAGTTGTGTAATATGAAGTTAAGTACACTACCTTTTAAATTTTAAAGGATGTGTTATTGACTTATTCATCTTTTCTAGTATAACTAACTAATAACTTTCCAGTTTGGAGCAACACCTCTGCTCCAAATCATGTGGCTAGGGCAGGCAGAACTCAACAAAATTCAGTCCAGGGTTTCTAGACCTGGCCTGCAAGAGGATTCCGGCAACACCTCCACACCAACCAGAAGCCTGCCACCAGAGGGTAATCACATAACCAAGAGTTACTTGATTCTGTATCAAGCCTTTCAATCTCTGATTCATTTGAGATGTTGTGACATACAAACACAAGAAATCCAAAAGCATGACCAAGTACAAGCTGGCTCTAGGCATTGCTCACTGATAACAGAGCATTATTGATGCTCATCTCCTAGCTGAGGAGGCATGGTAGCTTCTGTATATTGTTCCATTCCATGTGTTTTTAGTAAAATCTTTTACATTCCATAAAGTTCCCAATGCCTCAAATTCTCCAAATCACACATCTCTGTGAACTAGTGCATCATTCTTGACAAACTGTACCTTATAACATCAGATGCAGAATGAATTGCTACTTGTGAAAAATTGCTCTTATTCTCTTTGAATTATTTTGTCTAATATAAAATAGCAATCATTCAATAGAACAACACTGCTGCTACTTACAGAAGCTGTGACAATATAGAGAGATCCAGGCAGAAAGACAAACATTGTGTTTTCAAATACCCTTGTTTTCACCCCACTGTCACTGGCTAGTATGGATAACAGTATAACCATTTTCTTCTCTCAGGTTTAGAAAATATACCAGCCCCAAATGAACACACAGAATGCAATCTGTTGTAAAGACTCACCACTACTAGATGTGTCATTCAGGTTTAGCAGTCCTCCTCCTAGCCCTCGGTAACTATGGTAACTGTAGGTCCCATTGCCATTGATGTACAATACCTCCTGTGAGCCTGGGACAGTAGATGTTGAGTAGGTGGCCTGGGCTGCCTCGGGCTTGCACTGTTTGTCAGCAGGAGTAGTTTCGTCCTGCAATGAGACAGCATTCCATCATTGTGACATTTCTGTTCTACTTCACCTTGCACACTCTCAAAGCCAGCCACATGGCTGCACTGGGTAAGACAATTCCATACAGTGAACATTAAGCTGATGTGTATATTTTCTCCATCTTTGCTAAATAATAACAATAACAAAAGAGCAAGACAACAATGTGGACAGGCTATAGATGGAAAACATGACAATTTCCAACTAAATTTAAAATGAGAAAGTGCTTCACAAGCACCAAGAGGTGAAAGTCACCTAAAGGGCCACTGGCAAGTGAATGGACAGAGAAATCAAGGGACACGTACATAGTGGGATCCTGTTTGCCCTTGAAAACAGGTAAAGAAACCCTCATATGTACTATAAACCTATGAAGCCCAAGAACATTTGTTAAGTGAGTAAGTGTGTGCTGTAATAAAGCAGATGATGCAGGGGAGGTGGCTGAGAAGTCAAAGGCACAGAATGATGGTCCCCGGGTCTGTGTGGAGTCAGGGTGGGGAACAGGGTTTCATCATTCAGAGAAGTAGGACCATGGACCTAGGATCTATACTTAATATTTCTATCCTGATATTGGGGAAGTGACTGGGAGAGAGGGTGGCTTTTAATTAATAGAAAACAACTTTAAGCAACAAACTGAGACTAAAAATACACAAAAAGTGATTACAGTGGAAGATAAAAAACATTTAACAAAATTTGATCTTTTATTTGTCCACTCCTGTCTCCTATCTCCCACCTTTCATTTCTTCCTCATTTCCTCATCCCCTTTCTATTTTATTTTATAGTTTAAAAACATCAACAATTTTGATTGAGTACAAACTCTTCACTAGGCCTGTTGCCTTCATTACAGGAGCCTGCCAAAGGCCTTAGCAAACACCTGGGTCCTTCAGCTTTTTGCCCTTCTGTTTGCATACACATTCACCATTGTCCACGAAACTACCTTTAGCCCAGTCAAAAAGGTGAGTTGTAAGGGAATAAAAAAATTAACTTTGTAATAAATGGTGTATTTTCAATAACAAAATGATTGAATTTCTCTTTAGCTGTGAGTTTATAAAGTCTAAAATATATGTGGCATGGCTAGTTTAATTTCACTTGCTCTATACATTATATTTCTTCTGACCTCATCCTTCTCTTTATGCTTCCATGGTGAGAATGACCTTCTCCAAGCAAGACACGATCTTTACCCCCAAGCCATATCCCTAGCCTTCTTTGATTTTCAACAAGAAATATTTCTATAAATCGATTTCTAATAGATTTTAGGAGTGAATTTTTCATAATCAGGAGTGAGTGTTTTGCATGGCTTCAGATCAGAATAAAGTAAACATTGAGTAGAGCATATAATTGTCAGGTCTTTCCCCAGCTGCTACAAAAGGGAAACAGTGAATAAGATTGTTCTACAGCTGAGCTATGTTATATCGATATCTCAACTTTCCTATGATGAAAACTTGGCATGATTCTGTTCTTGTGTAAGGTGATGTACTCAGCTCAAATGAGTCTGTTTCACTCAGCTGTGGGTAAGGGGCACATGATCTGCAGCTTTCATCTTTATTTCCCGTGAGATTATAAAAGAGAACTTGCCACTTGAAGACATTCCAATCTTAATGGTACAGTAATACCAGTGACTTAATTTCAAAGTAAAAAAATAAGAAGAGAGAGGAAATGGAAAAGAAAATTTACATGGCATGAAATTTGAATTTTGTTGTAATTTATTTACTAATATGACTATTTTTAAAAGTAACAAAATGATGCTTCGGAAATTTATCTCATGCAAACATGAGCTGATCTAAATTGGTATACTGTTTGAATGTCGGGTTGCAACTGCAAAGCTTGCCCTTTGAACCACAGAACCCCTGGAGGGTGTATTACCTTCATATAGCATTCTTTCTGGGAGAAACTGTCAAGTCAAGCAAAGACCAAAGTAGAATTAGGATCTGTTGCTGCTGCCAGCTTTACTTTCCTGACTATCAAGTTGGTAGTTTTAGTTGACTAATTTTAATTTTTTACTAATGAAAGAGCACCCAGAGAAGGTGGGTTTCAGACTATGGTTCTCTATAGAAAAGAATATGGAGTCATGAGACCCACTTCTGATAACTGAAACTTTAAAATACATTTCTATCTGATACATAGGCAAATATTATATTTGTTTTGTTTTGTACTTAAAATGAAGCTTAAATAATGTGGGACAGTGAAGACGGTGTTTCTGTAATCTGTTGTTGAAAGCGTAGGTCATAACAAGCAGGACTCAGGTAATCAGGTTAATGACAGTGTTGTGAACAAGACTCATCAATAAATCACTGTGAGTAGTGTACAAACAGCTTTCATGGGAGAAACTGTATTTGACAGGGGGATTGAAATAATCAAGTCAGATCTTGGTGTATCTCCTACTCGATTCATTAGTTCTTCCAGTGAAACAGTTTCCTGTGTAGGTGTGCCAACATCTCTTTATGGGCACAGGATTATCTATATGCTATCTGAAGTAAAAAAATTGCCTTGAAATTCAAAACTGAATGTGCAAGTGATGTTAACATTTTTATTTTATTTTAGATTTTTAAAAATAATTTCAGCTATTCTACCAGTATTCTATGCAAATATTAAAAAAATATCAAACACTATAAAGTCTGTTACACTGGTCCCAAGCAGTGCTGACTACATATACTCAACCTGCTTACATTAATTCTTCCATATTAACATAGGTGTGGCATATATGCCCTTAGCGTGAGCTTATTAAAGCTCTTCAAAGAATGAATAGATGGATCTATGATGCTTACATGCTGCGGAAGTTGATTGTTGAATTCTCCCAAAGGCCCATGAGTTATAAGCTTGATCCCCATGGTGAGATTACTGGGAGCCTCAGGGTTGCCTAACGAATGGAAGGTCCCAAGGTCACTGGGGACAGAATTCCCACAGCACTGTGGGATCTCAACCACCCTTCCCTTGCTACTCATTTGCTTTATGGTTCAGGATGTAAATGGTTTGCTTTGCCTTGTTTTCTCAGTCCTTGCAACCCAGGTAATTCCATCATATGCCCAAAGCAACACGGGTCCTTGATTGCATGCTAACATGTCCGAAAGGGTGAGGTAAATAAACTTATAACTACCTCTGGGGTTTTATTATTGTAATACAAAGCAAGTATTAAATATACTCAGATTAATTTCTCATATATCCACCTATTTCCTCTAAAGGTATTATATTCTTAAACTGATCTCTATGAAAGCTGTATGATTTTTAGGGAAAACATCTGAGTGCCTCCCTGAGGTTATGAGTTATGGAATACTGGCATGTGCCACAATACATCCTTTCTCTGTAGCAAGGTTTACAGCTTTATTTCACTGGGAACTCACCAAATGACTGCATCAAAGCGTTATGGAAATGACTCAGCTCTAAGATATTCCTTCTGCCAAGACATAGCTATTGAAGTTACAAAGCAAAGGACATCAGAATGCTCTCTGTTTTTGGGGTACTTGTGAGGGCAAGCCTCGGTTCTATCACTCATATGGCGTAAATAATCTGGGATTCTGGTTGTAGGAAAGTGACAACTCTCCTGAAATACAGTGGTCTCTCATGTCCTGTTTGCAAGTGACAGGAAGATCCTCTCACCAGAGAGGGTCTTGTTATGTAAAAGAGGTGACATTATTATTGCAGTGTTTTCTCATGTATTCTTTGTATGGTAGAATTAATTTGTATTAGTAAGTGTACTATTTTAAAATTTTGACTCTTTCTTTATTAACTGCTGTTCAAAACTGTTGTAGCCTGTAGCCGTACTGGGAAAGCAGAAAATTAATTCCATTAATAAGCAAAGCCAACTTTCTAGGGATTATTTGCATTCAAACACAGATTTGCATTATTAGTGTTTTGGCAGTCCACTATACCTAGAGAAATAAAACATACAAATCTGCCAATATAATATGTTCTGTAGTGTCTTTTGGACAAAAGTTTAATGGAAGTTAATTCACATTTTTGTCTTGAGGGCTAATTATTTTTAAAGAGAGATGATTTTAATAACATTAAAAGGTACATAGGCCTTGGAGTCATGTTTTACCTTTGCCATCATCTTCCAATAATTAATATTTTAATAGTGAGTGAGTGTTCCACACTTTCATACCTATCAGTTTACCCTGAGTACCTATGAAGTCTGTTTTTAAAAGAGGGCCAAATTAACATGCTACAAAGGTTCATATCTACACAGTGAAATGCATTTAGTTAATCTACAAGAAAAATGAGTAACATTCCTTTGTATTAGAAATATTTCAAAATTTATAGTACATAAAAATAAGGATCAACAATTGAATAACCACAAACAATACTCTAGATAATCACACACATCTCTTCTCCCCTCTCTTTCACACACACACACACACACACACACACACATTTTGATAAAAATATTTAACAGAATAAAGAAATATTTTTGTTCACTTTTACAGTTAGACTCTGGCCCCATCTATTTTTATCTCCTTCCTACCTTCAACATAAACATACTTTTGCATTTCATGTGTAGAACGGGCTTATAAGAGAGTAGGCATTTGCTTTTCCAAGGAGGGCAAGACTGGGTGGATTGGAGAAGAGACTTTACTTTCAGCTGTTGGACCGTGACATGTCCTTTGAACTCCTTTGTGTTCCACCCCCAGAAACTGAACAGCTTCATACTGGGGTCTGCAATTATTTTCTTGTTCCTTGATGGACCACACAGGTGGAGTCCTAATACCCTCAGGCACTAAAGAAATTTTCACTCAATATCTTCCACAAATTCTCTCTTTAACTGAAAGTTAATTGTTTCCCTGTGAGGGTCCAACAGTAGGTTTTTATAAATATGGCCTTAAAAAGGTAGCATTAGATTAACTTCCTCTCTCAACACTTCCAGGATTTTTGATTTTGGATTTTATGTTATCTATATTTACCAAACATTCTTTATTTTTATGACAACATTTTCTATACAGACAAGCAGAATACCAGTTAGATTGTGGGTGGAGTCAGTATCAGTCACGCCTTATCTGTGTTTGCTTGTCACTTTTGTTTTTTTACAGCCCCATGGAATTTGCAAAACACTTCTCCTAGAACATGGAATCATATTTTTAGAGCATCATGAGGTGCGTAAAGAGCAAGGTATTATTGATTCACCTTTTCAAGATGAAGAACCTTGAATTAAGCCACAATCTTTTTGCTAAAGAACAGTAAACATGTAGACACAATGCAGTTTTCAATTTGCCCTAATTTTCTGTAAGCTGATTGTAGACTTCGAGTGTCCCTACATGTTCTTTGCAGTTTATATGATAGAACATTTTTACTTAAGATACATATTTTTAAATTCCTCCCTTGCTTTATGAATACAAATGGGGCGAGTGAGAACAATTCAGTCCATGTCCAAATCACCAGAAATACTTCTTCCTTCTAAAAGCTTCTCTTCTTCCATTTGAGAGCATTCCAGAAATAAGTGTATTGATAAGAGTTTCCAGGGAGGATAAGAAAGAACTAGAGCGCTATTGAAAATGCTCTTCAACCAGCAAGAAGCTATCTGCCATGTCTGTGCCTGAACATATTCTGTGGGATAATGGGAATAGGCCTTTGATGACTTAGTCCATCCTTATAGACTTTAGCCCTGGCTGGTATATGCTAACACTCAGAAACTGATATCTTACATGCACTTAGAAGGACTCCATATTCTTATCTCCACTTGAGGGCTATAAATGGTTAAGATGCCAAGATTGCAAAAATTTTCCCCAAGCAACACAGACAGACACTATTGAAAGTCACATTTGGATGGACTCCACATCATGCAATAATAAGCTTGATTATATTTATTTCTGATCTAAGAAATCAAACTCTTAGGAGGATAGCTATATCCAGAGATTCACCAAACCTTTTGAGTTTTTTGTCTGATATGTTCTCTGTAGAGTTATTTATACACACCAACATACATGATTTCATGAGTAATAAAGTAATATTCCATGTATAAGTAGAAACTAATAAAGCTGCACTGAGAGAATGGGGGTACCATGATGGTTACAGAGGTTATGTGAGGGCTGGAGAGGGAAGGAATAGGGAGCTGTCAATCAAAGAGTGCAACATTACAAGTAGGAGGAGTCAGTTCTGAGATATATTTCACATCAAGGTGATTTTGATAGTCAATGTATTTTATATTTCAAAGTAATTAAATTTCAAGAATCTCATCATAATAAATGATAGGGAAATGAGGCATTGGCTATGCCCATTAGCTTGATTGAATCTTTTTGTACTATGCAGGTATATAAAACATCAAATTGTACTCTCTGAATGTTTATAATTACTTCCCAAATAAAATAAAAACAAGGGTTCCTTGATGATAGCCATTCCAACTGGTTGGGATGGAATATCAAAGAAGTTTTAATTAACATTTCCCTAATATCTAAGGATGCTGAACACTTTTAAAGTTGTTTATTGGCCATTGTATTTTTAACTATTTCAGTTCATTGGATGTTGAATGGTATTTTTTTTTATTTTGGTTTTTGTGCAGTTCTTTACATACTCTCCACATTAACCCCCATGAACCTAGAAAAGGAAGTACTGAAGACAGAACAGTACAGCTAGCGAGGAGTCAGGGAGATGGAGAGAAGGGCGTCGGTTGTGTAACCAAACTAAGCCTGCATGAAAATACCATATGGAAACCTATTACTTTGTATGCTTATTAAAATTATATACTGTCTAACTTGTAGAACATGTAGTAAAGAGTTTATTCTGCTTCTTATATAATATGCTTGTAGAAAATACACAAAACAGCATAAGAACTAAAAATCTAAAATAATAGCAATTTTTTTTGAAGTGTGTGTGTGTGTGTGTGTGTGTGTGTGTGTGTGTGTGTGTGAAGCAAAGGTTTAAGATTCATTGGCATCAAAAATACAAAATAAATACATTAGCAGAAACCTCAACCAAATTACAGTGGATGCCTGTCTCTCAAGAAGAAACCAGGAGAGCACACAGTCACCAACAGGTAAGAATCTCTGCCATGCAAATGAGGTTTGATTGTTGGCGGTTTTCAACCTAAATGTTACAATTTACTCCTTAGCGATTGATTAAAAGTCCATGCACTTAAATTAAGAAATCTCTTTCCATAAGTCAGTGCTTGTTATTTTGGAAAAAGTGAGTATTTTAAAGACAATTCCTTTGAGATTCCAAAAAAAGACTGCAAGGCCTTTTCCCAGTAGTTTTGTGTGTCACATGCAGAATTTCTCATCACAGAGAAATCTTTCAGTAACAGTAGATATTTTTAACATTAATCTTCACTACACTTTAGGAATAAGAAGTGATTTATACTAGTAATACAATATGCTTTCTTTCTTTATTAGAATTTACATTATGAAAGCCTCAAAATATCTATGAATTCATCATTTTTATCTACAGCTGGACTCTACTGATTAAAAATACTTTTGGGCCAGGCAGATGGCTTCCAGCGTAATGGTATCTTTCAGATATGACTTATTTATCATAGTAGTCACTTGGTGTGACACTGAGAATTCTTACTACTCACAAGAAAAATTCATCCAGAACACAGATATTCAAAAAATACAAAACCCAGACATGATAGAAAAGGTTAATCTTTTCATTTTTTTTCTTGAGCAAGTAGGAAATCCTGACTAATGATGTTATTTGAGCTCTGATGCTGTGAAGTAATCATTGATAGTTTCAAAATTAGAGACAGGTGTGCTATCACGGTTGAGTAAGCAGAATGGAATACAATCCCTACTAATGTCACTCTACAGAATGGATTCTTTCACAGCTATCTTTGATGAACACAATGTTCACATGGTAAATATACTTCCATGGGGATTATGTATCTTGAAAGAGCCATGTAACTGATCTTAATTTCTACACATTAAAAACAAGCTTAAAGATTATTATAATTTAAACTGGGTGTAAAAATTACCCATCCATTTTTGGTAGTTTGAATATATTAATTATGAAGCAGTCAAACCAAGGTAATTAGAAAACCATCAATACAGCAAAGTCTGACTCACTGAGGGATAATGATTTTTATACTAATGTGAAATTAAATTTTAAAAGGAGCATGCACGAGAAGCCACAGAATGATCTAAAAATAAATAATCTAATGAGGAATTTAAAGCCCACTATGTAAGCCTGAGTGTGTGTTAGGTAGATGTGCAGACCTGAGCTCTTTGCTAATGTTCCTACTTTAATAGAATTGTTTCCTCTGTTTATTTCCAGGTTATGTGAAGTGTCTGACTTAGCATATTGGCTATGAATATAGTATGTTACGGTTTTAATATGATAGAAGATAAATGTTTCTATATTGCTTTATATGTAAGATGAAAAATTAATAGTTTACAACAAACCAATTTATCAAAAATGGTAATTTTTAGGAATTCTTTGTTATAATTTTTATATACATATATACATGAAACTAATAAATCTTCATACACTACTTGAATTTGGTAAGCACTAGCTCCACCCCCCACCCCCACCTTAAGATTCTGGATTATATACTCCATGTCACTGGGAATAATAAGCAACTTTTCCTTCCATTTTGATTTCCTAGACGTCTCCATTCTCTATATTCCCTTGCAACGTCACATCTGTGCCTTTGCCAGCATCTACAGATTTTCAGCAAGGGTCTCTAAGTCTAAATCCACGATGCAGACCTTTGCTCAGGCCTAGATTTGAACTACCTGCAGGACACAGCTACACACAGACCTCATGAATACCTTGAGGCAGTATGTCTACGTTAACCTGTTTTTTCACTCTTTCCAGTTTCCAAGTGTAATTGGTTCTGCTTTCTGAATTCTTTCACTTGACTAACGATACTGTCATCTCTGTCTGGTCTTCTGTTCTAAGGACCCCTTTAAAAAATCTCCTATTTATAATCTAGAATATTTTTAATGATCTAATTTTATTTGTAATTGAAAACTTTAAGCAATGTTCTGTGAATGCTTTCCAGTTACTAGGCTAAGCACTTAACTACGTGCTGTGTGCTTGTCAATCAGCAGATAAAACAGACCAGCTCACCTACCCTCATGAGACCTAGGTGAATGTGGGGGAAGAAATGAAATATGTAAGATACAGAAGTTATTTCAGACAGAGAGAACATCTAATAGGAAAAGAAAGTTGGATAAAGTGAAAAAGCAATTGGAAATGAGTGTCCAAGAGAGAATTTATTTCTAAGAATTGTATATGAATCAAAAAACTAAAAAGAAGAATGATAACAGATTTGTTTGAAGTCACAAAAGATCATTTGCATGCACACCAGTGTGTCTTCATATGTGTATGTCTTCACACATGTGTACACATATATCTTCATATGTCCAAACTACACAGAAATATATTCTACAGTAGATAACCTTCATACACAAAGACCGCTGAACATATTTTCTGTTTAATTGGTTCATGTAAGGATAGAATTTAGATTTCCTTGCAACAAAATTTTCTGATATGATTATTTTCACCTTGCTCCTCAGTAATTTGTCCCATCCATATTAACTCCCTGATTTTGATTTCCAGGCATATAATCACTATGCACCTCTGTCCTTGCTGATGTGACACCAGTGTGCATGCTGAAAAGAGTCGATGGGTCAGAAGTGCTCGTGCCTGTGCCATTATTTACCACTGTCCTCCCTGGACATGCCAAGGTCTGCCAGTTGCTGTGCTCCTCCAGTGGCTCGTCTGGATTCTGTCTGACAGACCCTCCCAAGGCCTCTGTACCTTTCTGTCACTCTGATGACACACTGGTGCTTCTGTGGTAACAGCCTCTCACTTGCCAGCTCTGCCAGCTTCACCACCCCTACCTGACTCTGTAACTCACCAAACACATGCCCCGCTTGTGAAGCTTGCCTCAGTTATTCATTTTGAAGACGGATCTCTGTCTTTTAAGGACTTAGAATATCAGTGGGGTTTTTTGTTTTTTTGTTTTTTGTGGGTTTTTTTTGTGTCAAGTTAGTCAGCAACCAATATGGTCATGTATGTTTATATTTATTTATTTATTTACTTACTTACTTATTTATTTATTTATTTATTTATTTATTTATTTATTTTTAAGATTATTTATTTATTGTGTATACAGCATTCTGCCTGCATGTATCCCTGCAGGCCAGAAGAGGGCGCCAGATCTCATTACAGATGGTTGTGAGCCTCCATGTGGTTGCTGGGAATTGAACTCAGTACCTTTGGAAGAGCAAGCAGTGCTCTTAACCTCTGAGCCATCTCTCCAGCCTGGTCATGTTTATTTTAAGTTAACATTGTTTTTCTTTTCTTTTCTTTTTTTTTTGGGGGGGGGGCAAGGGAGTGTTGTTTGCATTGTGAAGCATTACAAAAGTCTCCTAAACTCTAATTCAAATATAAGCCCTGGGATACTTTTCTGCATGGTCAAGTCTACTAGGTGTGACGTCCATTAAATATCTTCCCTAAACTCCACTGTCCTGGAGACCTCTTAGTCCAGTCTGGAAAGGCCATTCTCCAGGTTTGCAACACTGTTATGTTTTCACTTTCCCTCTGGTCTGTATTTCTCTTCTAGAACACAATTGGCTGGATATTGACCTTTTTTTCATAATTTTTAAGGCATTTATCATATATGGATAACATTTTGAGAAGAGACACAGACAAATATGAATTTCCATGTCCAAAAGACTTCAACTTCTTAAAACTCTGACTCTTGCCCTAGTTCATGTAAGTAGAAGGAACTTCATAACATAATTTCTTCAGAATTGGGATAGATGCATTAGTATACCCCCTTTTTGAGATTCGTGACATCTGAAATGTTTTTTACATGATGGGTTGCATACTCCACCTGAAAATTCTATGTATGGTAGAAAAAAAAAAGGTAACCTAAATTTAAAAAAAACCCTCAAGTATTGCATTTCATATCACAGTGATAATGTAAGTCACTGTAGTTTCCAAACTGACATTCTTTTTTTAAAAAACAAATTTATTTATTTTTTGCTTCCCGGCCACAGTTTCCATGCCTCCTCTCCTCCCAGGTCCTCTTCCCTTCATCTGTTCCTCCTCCATTTCTATTAAGAAAGGGCCAGTCCTCCATGGATATCAACACAACATGGTACATCAAGTTGCAGTAAGACTAAGAATATACTCACCATGTATAAAGGCTTGGCAAAGTGACCCACTATGAGGACCACTAAAAGAGTCAGAGAAAGTCCCTGTTCCCATTTTCAGGATTCTCTCAGAGGGAATATATGATAAAAAGACAACTATTCATCTCAAATATTTTACATTGATATGGATTTTTGTTTATTAATAGAAATTTAAGGCCATTTTTGTTATATCATATGTATTTTTCTACTCTTATTTAAGGTATTGTACCTATGCAGCTCATTTAAAAATGTAATATAAAGTTCCACTCCTTGAAAGATATTATTACAAACTGTTTATGATAATTAAAAAGTGCAGATTAGTAGTTAGTCATCTGTAACAATCAAACTTGTGATTATGTTAGGTACATTTTCAAGGTCATACAGAAATATATTATAGATAGATAGGTGATATTCAAATGCTTCAGCAATGTATGGAATATGGCATTTAAGATGTTTAATAATCTAAGGATTTTCATGACAGTGAAACACATCTATTCTGGCAGCACCAATCTACTTCATAAAAGGATGATGGGCATCAAAGAATCTCTATATGGTGTTCACTTTCACTGTGGCAAAGCTAGTCATTTGGGTAAGAAATTGCCCCTGCCTTGACTGCTGACAGTATCCTGTACAAATTGGACAAGCAGGACACAAAGGAAAAAGACTATCGAACTTTAACAAGAGAAGGTGGGATAGTCCTTAAATATTCCCACTTCACAGAAAAGTCTGTCAGATATTCTAGGCCTGTAGACCAAAGATGGATGCTCCAACATTGCAGAGGAACCTTGGGTGACTGTCCAGGCAGTCAGATGTCTTTGTCATTTCTATAGTTTTGGAAGTTGCTTTGCTTTGCATTTCCTGTTTACTCAGGTAATATATTCTTCTTGGGTCTCTGATGGCATTGAAAATGAGATTATAGTTTTCCTTGTTACCAAAATCAGAAAAGAAATTTACATAAGAGATGTAAAGTTTATAAGGTTGAGATACATAAAAGTTTAAATTGTTTATCTAAGAAAATTTTATGAGTTCTAAAAACATAATTTTGCATTGGTAATACAAGTTGATGATAGAAAGTAAATTAGGTACACAACTTTGGACTCATGAAGATAGGCTAGATAATGGAATATTTTCTCTAAATTTGCCAAATGCAAAAGGACTGGATATTGTAAATGTAATTCTTACTTGATAATTCTTCTTATTGTATGTAATCTTATTATGTTAAACCTAAAAATCTTTCTTTTCATTTAGACAAAAAGGGGGAAATGTGGAATATTTGTTTAACTATATAAGAATGTGTTGCATTCATTTAACTATGTAAAGATATGTTGCATTTATTTAATTACATAAAGATGTGCTGCTGTTTTACCTTGACTGCCTAAGGCAACTGATTGTTCTAATAAAAAACTGAATGGCCAATAGCATGGGAGGAAGTATAGGTGAGACTTCCAGGCAGAGATAGTAATCAGGAAGAATTTAGACTTGAGGAAGAATGAAAAAGAAATGATAGGGAGTTGCCAGAGGTCAGACAGACAGACATGGAGGAAGCAGGAAAGTAGGACATGAGAATGAAAGAAAGGTAAAAAGCCCAGAGGCAAAATATAGATGGATAGAAACAGGTTACATTAAGTTAAAAGAGCTAGTAGGACAAGTCTAAGCTAAGTAATTCTCCATGTCTTTACTTAGGGGCTCCTTGGTGGCCCAAAGAAAATGCCAACTACAGTGCAGTTACATAGGATAAATGTGGCAGGACTAAAGCTGTAGCTTTACACTAAGTCAAAGGTACTCTGTTACATTAAAAAAGGACTAACTTTAGCATCACTGAAAAACATACCTATAATTAAATAAAATGCATACTGTAGTATATATTGAACACACACCCTGTGCAAGACACTGTGGCTTCAGATGCAGAGAATAACATAGATGGAATATCTGCTTCCAGTGAACTTGCACATTAGCATGGGATGCAGGTAACACATACACAGATAATTAATTATAAGTAATTGAGAGCTAAAAGAAGAAGATGAGCCGACATTACACATGCATAGAATGGAGGACCTAAAGATAGATATCCAATCCAGCACAGGTCATATGCATAAAACTGCAGTGTCTGGAGGAAGAGAAGTGCTATTAGATGGGTGTTTATCAAGCCTTGACCACATCAAGAACTGCTCTGACCTGCTTGTTGACTTAACTTATATAACAACCCTATGAATTAGACATCACTAAGCTATGGCTTCATGGGAGGTGAAAAAGGGCATGAATGATTTGTCATTCTATGAGTTCAGCATCTAAGATCCAGACATGGAGTTCTTGCTCCCAATGGAGAGGTTCAACCACAGTGTCTTCTTGTTCCTACACTGTAAGACGAGCCTTCTTTCCATCTCAGAAACATCAAACACAAGATTTCCAAACCTTATTATGAAGTCAACAGGATGGGGGTATTTAATTGAAAAGAGAAAGCAAACAATGATATTTGTTCATCCACTCTGGTTATTTTGCACCAGAATTGTGACTAAAAACTGTCAAAAGCTCTCTACTCTCAAAGGCTTGTTTTTTTTTTTTTAAGGAATAAAGCTGGCCATTGATAAGTAAATAATTAAAATGTACACTTCATTTGATAGCTAATGGTTTAGCAGTATAAATGACAAACAGTACTAACCTTAAGGTACAGACTGTTGAAGAGAAGGTTATGGAATTTAAAGTATGGTGGACAGAAGCAGTCTAGGAGGATACTTGCAGGAAGCATAGCTTAGAGTAAGCATTGGAGAAACCAGATTGTCAATCATACAGACCTATTTTTTTCATTGGAAGGAAATGAATACCTCTTCACCTGGAATGCTAGAGCGACATGGTCAAATCATCTGGTGATCCTTCACTGTTCTATTAGGAGCCAGCCTCTACCAGAATCCCCCAATATCCTAACCACTGTTTAGGTCCTAATCCTGAGCATTGTCTCTCAGTGAATTAGAACACATCTCTACTAAAGAGGCTCCATGTACTTCGCATCCTCCACCAATAGAATCTAGCCTTGTGCTTGTAACAGACCCTTCCTCTAGGCCTTAGCCCTGAGCTCTGTTTACCAGCCAGAACCATGGCTCCTGTGTCAGGAAGCAGTATGGAAAGAAGGGACAGTCATAGACTGCATTGGATTGATGTCTTGATACCTGATTTGAATACACTATGTATTAATACTGATCCAGGAGGGAGTATGGACAAGCAGTTGGGCACACAGATTGGAAGTTCAGAGAAAAGGTTTGCTGGGAATGTATGTTTTTGAGGGAACACATTCTGAATAAAATTTAAATCTATGAGACTACAGAATAAAAGAAAAAACTTCACAAGCAAGGCCAGGGGTCATAAAACTCTAGGCTTAGAATAAGAGACATACTACATGCAGAAGTAGTTGCAAGAACTTGTGAGGAAATGAACATTCTGTCCTACAAATCAAGGACAGTATAAAGTATTAGGTAGACAAAAATAACAGACCTTGACAAATGCTCCTGGGAGTGCAGATCAGATGATCCCTAAGACCACTAGCTTTAGAAAGGTAAAATTCATTTGTGACCCTGAAGGAAGAGTAACTTGTAAGTGGAATGGACACATAAACCTGCATCTTTTCGAGACAGAATCTAAGGACTGAATTGGGCGACAGTCATTGAAGACACAAACTGCTGTGACAGGGAGGGCACATGTAAACTGTGAGAACTGGGGCATGGGTAGAAGCAATCATATGTGGGGTTTCTTTTCTTTTCACTTTTTTTTCTGATGGGAATGGAAATGCAACAAGATTATGTACACTAAAAGGAAGAATCAAGCTACAGAGAATAAATGATGACTGAGGGTAGAGTGGAGGGTTGGTGGAGTGTGTGAGCAGCAGGGTTGCTGTCTCTCCTGGGATCCCAAAGAGTTCATCTTTGATGAGACAAGGGGAAGTTATAGCTTAGATGGATGTATGCTAATGGACAGAGGATAGGAAAAACTGCTTTGTTCCATGAATAGGGACAGGGTATGGTGTAAGAATGGATAACACACGGCAAGAGAGTCAGGTTTAACTAAAGACATTGTGGTGGTTTGAAAGAAAATAGCCCCCAAAGGGAGTGACACTATTAGGAGGTGTGGCCTTGCTGGAAAAAGTGTGAAATGGTGGGGGTGGGCTTTGAGGTCTTCTGTGCTCAGACTATGCTCAGTGTCACAATTAACTTCCTTTTGCCTGCAGATCAAGATGTAGAACTCTGAGCTCCTTCTCCAGCACCATGCCTGCCTGCATGCCACCACATCCTGCCATGATAACAATGAACTAAACCTCTGAAACTGTGAGCCACCCCAATTAAATGTTTTTCCTTTATAAAAGTTGTCATGGTCGTAGTGTCTCTTCACAGCAATAGAAACCCTAACTAAGACAGACATCTACACAAAAGATGACGGGAGTCAGCAGGGCTCTAACGCAAAAGGAACCAGCTCTCCCTGATGAAGATGCCACCTCTCCCAGGTGTGTGCCCTGAGGTAGGTGCTGTGCTCATGCTTACATACTCCTGCTTTGTTCACATGAGTTAAGTGGGATGAAAAAGTAAAGTGAAACAGAAAAAAAAGACTTCCCAAGTTATAGAGGAGGAAACAGTCTTCCATGAGAAGAATGACATTTTCCAATATTGTACAACATAGTCATAATAGATGGGTATAGCAGGGATCTAATTGATCCCAAAGCCACACTCTTGCTGAAGACTACAGCCTTATAACATGAGCAGCTGTGCTGAGCTGTAAGGATATGGCGGGATGTCTTCAGACAGAGCGTGAATGTGACAGAGTAAAAACTCCAAATTCTTTGAATTCTACACTCTTCTTTTCTGACTAATGGAAGTTTATTTGGGTGCTCCTTCACATTCCAGGTTCAGGAACAATCCCTCACTGAAGTGGCTTTTATACAAGCCCACTCTTTTCCCTCCAGACCATCATCCCCTCCCATCCACGCTCTTCCTTCCCACAGATGATGAAGCACGCAGTGAACTAAGGACTCAGCTCTAGTCCTAACTTCATTCTTGTCCCAAAACAAGGCCTGCCCAGAGTCTCTGCTAAATCGCACTGGAGATGACAAGAGGACACAAATTCGAACTCTGAGGCTTCGACAATGGCCTTTAGCCTATTAATCCTTCTACTCTGACAGAGACTGCCAGAAACATTGTATACATAGTTAAGGTAGGCTAAAGGAAATCCTTATACAAAGTAGCTCTTATCCACTAGTGTGCCTCAAGCTTAAGCTAATTTTGTGACTATAAAATTAGGACACAGAATGTAAAAAGAACAATGGGGCTAGAAGGTGTGACTCATTTGTAGCATTCATGCCTTACAAATGGAGTAGGACCTGAGTCCAAGCCCCAGCATGGTAGACACAAAAATCATAACAAAATAATTAAAATTAGAAAAAAAAAAGAAAGAAGGCTAGTCATATAGTTTTAATAGAATTTATTTTAATGTAAATATACCAATGGAATTAAATTTTTAAATTTAAGTAACCTCTTCTATTTATGTTTCTTTAGTAAATAAAATTGTATAAATGGAGCTAAAATTGAAGATTATTTAGGCATTCTTAGCATTACATGTATCTAGTTTTAGTTGTACCTTCCACCCAATGTCTACAGAAAAATATCCAAATTGTTCTTTTTTTTAACTTTTAAAGTTTACTAACAGCTTTAAATGATAGCTTGAAGTCTAAATATTACCCAGCTGTTCAGGATGGGGGCATTCGCTCTAAAAATGGCATTTAAAAGAAAATTAAAATGAATAATAATGGAACTGCACAAATCATATCTCTGTGACTTCAGCATTGTCTTCAATTCAGAATTTGTCTTTGTTGGGATTAGCTGTTTGTGGCAACCCAGGCATTTTATAGGAGGCGGACTTACTGATAAGCAGTTTTCTTTTTCCTTTTTTTAAATTCACTTTTGTTCCCAATCATTAAGATGATTAATATTTTTAATTCCTCAAAGGCTAAATTATGCAAATAAGCTGAAACTCCCCTCTCCCCTCCTCCATGCATTATATGAACCATTTGCAAAAGGATACTACAGTGTAATTGGGAGTGTGGACATTGCAATGAGTTATGTGAAGACACTCCAGTGCTTCTTGGGAGCCTGGCCTGAGCTAGGGTGCAAGGTTGATGCCAGCCCCCAACACCACACTTTTTTTTTGTCCCAGGTGTTTATGTGGATAAAAGGCACTATGGTATCTGTCCTTCAAGATGCCATTGAATAGAGCTTTACCGGTCTTTGTAAAAATCTTATAATAGTGTGGTCTAATTTACTATGTAGACATTGTATACATTGTATACAACAAGAAAAACAATCTGAGCATCTTAAATTCTAGAGGAATCTAAGGAAAACAACAAACCTCCAGAGCCTGCCTGTACCCTTCGGCTCTCTATCAAAACCTGTGTTTCTCTTACTGGGTTCTGGTGTGTTTGTCTGCCCCTGCCTGTGGAGGCCTGAAGCTGACTTCAGTTCGCCTCAGTTGCTTTCCACCTTATTCGTGGAGACATGTCTTGTCACTGAACCCAGAACTTGCTGGTATGTCTATTCTGAGACTCCCCCTCTGCTTTCTTAGCACTGGAATTTCAGGGGCACCACACCCACTCCACTAGGTGTTCACTGGGCTATTGTTTTCCTGGCATGGGGCATGACACTTGCCTGGCCAGGGCTTTACCAATTGAGCTATCTCCTTGCTACCTACATTTTTAAAATTTACTATTTGAGAATTTCATACAGGGTGCTTTAATCAAATCCCACCCCCCTATCCTCTTATGTATCCATTGCCAATTTTATCTCCCAATTTCATGTTTTTTGTTTGTTTGTTTGGTTGGTTGGTTTTGTTTTTTGTTTTTTTGTTTTTTTGTTTTTTCAAGACAGGGTTTCTCTGTGTAGCTTTGCACCTTTCCTGGATCTTGCTCTGTAGACTAGGCATCAAGTGTTCTTAGTGCTTCCAAGATGTGTGTGGATATAGAGCATTCCAATGGATCGTGGTTCCATTAGCAGTTCTCCCAGAAGTCAAAAGCTATCAAACAAAAGCCCAGTCCAGGTACAGGCTATGTCCCTTTGAGGTCGCATAGACCCCTTCCCCAAACGATACAAGTGATTACCATTTCTACCTCAGAACTTGAAGGTAAGATCCTACCCCTTCTGTGGAATGTCTTTCTATATGCTGTGAATATATGTTGTTCCCATTGGTTAATAAATAAGCTGCTTTGGCCTATGGCAAGGTAGCTTAGAGGCAGGTAGAAAATCCAATGAGAGAGAAATGAAGGAGAAAGGTAGGAGTCCAGAGAGATGCCAGCTGCTGCCGAAGGAACAGCAAGATGCCAGCAGACTGGTAAAACCACGGAACATGTGGCAAAACATAGATTAATAGAAATGGGTTAATTTAAGATATAAGAGCTAGCTAGCAAGAGGCCTGCCATAGGCCATACAGTTTGTAAATAATATTAAGCCTCTGAGTGATTATTGTATAAGCAGCTGTGAGACTGTGGGGCCGGGCAGGATGAGAGAAAACTTTTGACTACATACCCCCGAAGACACCACATACTTGGGTCATAAGACATGGAGAAATCAACTTGATATTGAAGAACAGATATTGTGTGTGTCCCTTGAGATACACTTTTTTAACCTGATCAACAATGACAGCATAATGGGGTGCATATACGTTTGTTATATTCAAAAAAGAACAAGACCCCACCACCTAGTGTGGTGTTAAGGGATGTAAATCAGTTACCACACCCAATGTTCCTGTTCCACTTTTGCTTTTCAATTTTCACTTCAAATGATTTGTTTCTGTTGTGTTCTTGATTTCTAGCATTTCTTTTCATTTTGAAAGAAAATTTCATTTTTTTTATGAGTTTGCCTATGCTATTAGTGGGCAGACAGAAAGGTGAGGGGAGATTAGTCTCCTGCTAGTAACACTTACAGAGTTTTGATAATGCATAAATGATTGCATTGACCCTCCTTCTCATCTTCACATATAAACACTCAATGATAATTTGTATATATGTTCCCTCTTGAATGGAGTTAGAAGTGATTTTATGTTTTGCATGCACAGTTCCACATTAGGTATAACTCATGGACACAAACCACCTTTAGTATGTTGATAATATCTTTCCTTCATGTGTACCTAACACATTTGCATATTGTGAACATTTTACATATAACTTTAAGTAGCTACCTTTGTACATAGTTTTCAGATACAGAATATACATACAGTATATAAATGTATACATGCATATATTTCTAAAAAAACAAAGTAAATAAAAATGTCATATAGACACATTATATATTATTCTGTAAGAAGGTCATATCTAGCTTCAAGAATGAAAATACTTTTTTTTAGCAGCTTTGTTTAAAATTACTTTCTCCCCAAGGAGCTATGCATTGGAGACATAATGTCTACTCATGGTATACATTCTGCCAGTCCTTCAAGGGCACAAAATTATCATTGCCTTTAAAAGTGGATCTTTCATGAAATGTGTATTTGAAGCATATGATCAGAGCTGAAGAAAGAAGATGGCTGCCATGAGGCTTCATCTCCATCCCTGTATATTCATGCTCTAAAGTGCTCTATTTGGTGTGGAACATCCTCCATGGCTTGCAGTAGCATTTATAACAAACTGCTGTATTCAGCCCGCTGCTATGACAACTATCCAGGGGCAAATGTCAGGTCAGCTCCCTGCATCTGCATCTTCCTATAATTGCTTTGTCAGAAACCTAATAGCTGCCTTCTTTCTCTTGCAGAGCAGTGAAAAGCAACAGTGGCCAAGAACTAAATGTTGAGGCATTCTTTCTCTGTTCCATGCTCATATTCTTGGTTCCTACCATACTGTGTGTGATTTTTCCCTACTTGGTGCAAAGTGATATTTACTAGGTTGCCTCCTGACATTTGAAACTGCAGCATTAGTGTAGATGACTAACTAACTGCTCTTGGGATTGGGCACTCTTAATGTTAGTGGGCATTTTGTGGAAAGTCTCTTTTTGTCCCTAAGACTAATTATTTGTCCTGCCACATCTAGCTGACATGTAATTATTATTAAATGCCTATCCTCATTCCAATATGAAACTGAGTGTCTTTGGGGCTCAGAGTGGTAAAAAATCAAGGCTGTTTTAATCCCACAGAATGATAAAAATCATAGAGTCAAACACTATTCAGAGAGACACCTGGAAGCCATTACAGTGTAGCTGGACATGTGTCAAGCACTAAAATACCCTGTTCTCAGAGTTGTTCCTAAATAGTGAGGTAGAAAAGGGACTTCATTGTGTGTACCAATGCTTCATGCAGGAGGTGCATCTTCCAGAAGATACACCTTGAGGTGAATATATAATAAAGGCCAGGTGTGAGGCAGGGACTGCGAACAGCTGGAGAGAAAGTGGGTCTGCTGATGGAAGAGTTAGTTTAAGATCCATACTCAAACACCTTCAGTCCATCAAATGTCACTCAGAAAGACAGAAACCAGGCACAGCCAGAAGGCATTTCTGATCTGCCTCTGCAACACTGAGTTGTGAATAACAATAAACGGCATGCATTAATTACTCTGTGTCTGATAAACCCAAATACAGGAATATATATGCACACAAACTTGAACTCTCAATGTAAGCATGATGCTGTGTGATGCTCTGCCTCTTTGTGGTCTGTTTTGTTTTGTTTTGTTTTTTGTTTTTTTTTTATAATTTAATTTAATTTTATATATCAGCCACGGATTCCCTTGTCCTCCCTCCTTCCACCTACCCCCTGCCTTCCCCCAACCCACCCCCCATTCCCATCTCCTCCAGGGCAAAGACTCCCCTGAGGATTGAGTTCAACCTGGTAGATTCAGTCCAGGCAGGTCCAGTCCCCTCCTCCCAGGCTGAGCCAAGTGTCCCTGTATAAGCCCCAGGTTCCAAACAGTCAACTCATGCACTGAATACAGGACCTGGTCCCACTGCCTGGATGCCCCCCAAACATATCAGACTAATCAACTGTCTCACTTATCCAGAGGGCCTGATCCAGTTGGGGGCTCCTCAGCTATTGGTTCATAGTTCATGTGTTTCCATTTGTTTAGCTATTTGTCCCTGTGCTTTATCCAACCTTGGTCTCAACAATTCTCGCTCCTACAAACCCTCCTCTTTCTCACCAATTGGACTCCTGGAGCTCCACCTGGGGCCTGGCGGTGGATCTCTGCATCTGGTTCCCTCAGTCATTGGATGGGGTTTCTAGCACAACAATTAGGGTGTTTGGCCATCTTATCACCAGAGTAGGTCAGTTCGGGCTGTCTCTCGACCATTGCCGGTAGTCTATTGTGGAGGTATCTTTGTGGATTTCTGGGGACCTCTCTAGCACTTTGCTTCTTCCTATTCCCATGTGGTCTTCATTTATTATGGTCTTTTATTCCTTGTTCTCCCTCTCTGTTCTTGATCCAGCTGGGATCTCCTGCTCCCCTAAGCTCTATTTCCCTCGACCCCTGCCCTTCGTTACCCCCACTCATGTCCATGTTGTTCATGTAGATCTCATCTATTCTCTGTCATTGGGTGATCCCTGTGTCTTTCTTTCTTGGGGTTCTGTTTTCTAGGTAGCCTCCCTGGAGTTGTGAGTAGCAGTCTAGTCATCTTTGTTCTACATCTAGTATCCTCCTATGAGTAAGTACATACCATGTTTGTCTTTCTGAGTCTGGGTTACCTCACTCAGGATGATTTTTTTCTAGATCCATCCATTTGCCTGCAAACCTCATGATGTCATTGTTTTTCTCTGCTGAGTAGTATTCCATTGTGTATACGTACCACATTTTATTTATCCATTCTTCAGTTGAAGGGCATCTAGGTTGTTTCCAGGTTCTGGCTATTACAAACAATGCTGATATGAACATAGCTGAGCAAGTGCCCTTGTGGTATGATTGAGCATTCCTTGGGTATATGCCCAAGAGTGGTATAGCTGGGTCTTGGGGGAGATTGATTCCCAATTTTCTAAGAAAGCGCCATACTGATTTCCAAAGTGGTTGTATAAGCTTGCATTCCCACCAACAGTGGAGGAAAGTTCCCCTAGCTCCACATCCTCTCCAGCATAAGCTGTCTTCAGTGTTTTTGATCTTAGCCATTCTGTTTTTTGTTTTTTGTTTTTTAACTGCTAAATGAAAATGATACTGAAAGGTGAAGACTGTAGAATTTAAGTCTGGACCTGGGCATATGAAATGTTTGATAGATGTAGCTACTAGAATATGAATAATCGTTAAGTGCTAGTTCAATGTAAATAAAGAAAGGATCTTGCATTTTAGGAATTGACTCAAGGTGGAACTTAAGAAAATTCACAGACAACAGGATGGTCTCAAGGATAACTTGAAAGCCTCCTTGGACTCCACAAACTGGTTTCATAGGCAGTAATTAATGGTATAAAGATGCAATTGAATTAAACTAATGTGGCCTTTGGAGTTCTGCACTCATAGTAATATTCAAATTCCTGCATGCTGAGAGCTGAAATTCATGAAGCATTCTGATCTTCATTATTCAGACCATTACCCTCAAATCAAAAGGGGGATGGATTTTCTGCACTGGATCTGTCTTTTGTTATCCTTTAAAAGGGAAACTATGTTTCTAGTAACATAAGCAATGAATCTCTGAAAAGGTAGGGAAAAGAGAAGGAAGGGAGGAAAAGAGAGAGGGCAAGGGACAGAAAACCTAAGCTGAAATCTAACCTTTTTTAGGAATGCTGTTTTCACAAAAAAGAAGTTGGTTTTTATTCATATATGTAGTTATTTATTTATTTTTAATGTTGTTGTTGTTGTTGTTATCATTATTATGTGTTGCTAATGACTGAAGCATGTGCCATGCTCCCTATGTGTGCCAATGGTATATGATGTGTGTGTGTGTGTGTGTGTGTGTGTGTGTGTGTGTGTACACAGGCATGTGCCCATGGTATGTGTGATGTGTGTATTTGAGTGAGCACAGGTGTGCCTGTGTCATACTGTCTGTGCAGAAGTCAGAAGACTTTTTCAGGAAGGGATGTCTTCCTTCCACTGTGCTGAGGCAGGTGTCTGGCTGCTGTGAGTATCTTTCTGTATGCTGTGAATATGTGTTGCTCTGATTTGCTGATAAATAAAATGCTGATTGGCCAGTAGCCAGGCAGGAAGTATAGGCTGGATAAGCAGACAAGGAGAATTCTGGGAAAAAGAAGGCTGAGGCAGTAGATACCAGCCCGCTGTGAGGGAGCAGCATGTAATGACACACAGGTAAAGCCATGGAAAATGTGGCGACATATAGATTAACAGAAATGGGCTGATTTTAAGGGTAAGAGCTAGTCAGTGGTAGGCCTGAGCTAAAGGCCAAGCAGTTTTAATTAATATAAGCCTCTGTGTTTTTACTTGGGTCTGTGCAGCTGTGGGACTGTGGGGTGGCAGGGCCCAGGCAGGACCAGAGAAACTTCAACTACAAATGGCTCCTGTTCTTTACTCTCCATGTGAGCTGACCCAAGGTACAGGTGGATTCTCCATCTCTACTATGCATCTCACATTAGGTGTTGTGAGACTATAGGTGTGTGCCATCTTATCCAGCTTTTTCCACATGGGTTCTGGGGATCGAACTCAGATTGTCAAGGTTTGTATAGAAAATGCTTTTTTTTTTAAAAACCAATAACTCCCCTAAGCCCTGTAATACACCACTTCATTCTTTAAATGACTTGTAAAAAGAGATTCTTCTTCTGAGAACACATGTTCTCAGCCTCTGAGCTGCAGCACCTTTGTGTGCATGCCCACAAAGACTCACAGGACACCTTGATACTCCTACCTTCTCACTCTGTTTTCTAAGGGCTTAAATCAGGCTACCTTACTCTTCTGCCTTCTCAGATACCCGAGATGAAGACAGATTTTCTGTCCTCTTTTCTACTGTGCCCTGTTCAAAATAATAATTAGCCAAAAGAAAGACATTATTAACCAAAAATGTTTTACGTCTGTCTACTTGAATTACTTGAGGATTTTCCTTTCGGAAACATTTAGAAAGCTTCACATTGGGATATTTCATGACTTAGGTTTTACATTTAGCTGTAGCCCTCTTTCATCTTTGACTTTCTGGTCTCTATCCAGAAATCAAAACTATAGTATATAGTAAATGACACTTATATTTTCATAAAGGAATTAGAAAACACAAAACTCCGAGACTCAGAAGTGTGACAGGCACTTCATGCCACACATGTCACATGATTGTGGCTGTTAGCATACCCCACCACATTTTCTCAAATAAAAGAGCCCAGAAATTTTATAATAGGAGCAGAAAATTACTCAGGAACTGGTTGATCTTAAGGGGAAATCTGACTTGACGCACCATTCCTGGGTTTACTTCCTGATGAAGGTGCCAGTGATGATAATAGAAAACCTCTTTCCAGAGAATCCTAACACACTGAGTAATGGTTTCCATATGTCTCATTCCTAGAGTGTGAGTGAGGGTGAATGCAGGTGCCATGGAGAAGTGTAGGAGTCACTGCCTTGTCCAAGTCAAGTCATTTTTTTTCCCCAAAATTATTGCTCACAAAGTAAAAGACATGAGAGGACCATAAAGATGAGCTTCCTGAGGCTGGAGACTTCAGAAACTTACAATGCACTAGACAAAAAGGCTGCTGTATGAAGACCACCAGCCTTCCCACACCATTATGAGAGAGAAGACTTCCACCGAGGCAGAGCACCAACTGAAATAGACATCTGCTTGAGAACACGCTTCAGAGGATCGCTTGTTCATCTGCAGGGCCTAAGCCTACCGCCGATGCGCTAATGGTACACAGTAGGACTAGTAACCGTGAGCTAAAAGGACATAGAAAGACTGGCAGTGAAAAAGAATTCTTACTCTCCTTCAAAGCCCCAGCAATGTTCACTCAAGTCTCAGATTAACACTGACTGCCTATAAACTGTTCATCCCCTGAGACTACCAGTCTCATTGTATCTACTTCATATGTGGTGTCAAGAATCACGAAGTCTCTTTCTTTGAAAAATATTATCCAATTTTCTGAGCTTTGATATCCTCTAACTTTATAACAGATGTGTGACTCTAGTGCAGTTTTCCCAATATATGTAATATTGGTCCTTCTCAGTTACTAATGGCTTGTAAAGTATATAAATTAAGGGGAAAGGATGGGACAATGAATGAACAAATTACAAGATAAAAATGAATTTATTTGTCACAAACCAAATATATAAGATTCATCATTTCTCTACTAAGCCTAAAAATAGCTGTTTTAAAATAACTAACAAAGTGCCTCGTTCATGGAGAAATCAGTCAACCATGTTTTTTTCTGGCTTTGACACAGAAAGCATATCAATATACTATGCTGAGTTTCTGTGTCTGAATTCAAGCCACCTATTCATCCTGTAGAGTGCTACCTATCATCTTGCAATTGAGAACATCATAAACTAAAGATAAGCCTAAAAACAAAAATACAATCTTCTATTTAAATATGTGAGAATTTTCCATGAGGCCAGGAAATAAAACAGTAAACTAGGCAAGTGATAGAGAAACAAAATAATCAGAAAGTTGGGATTGTGAACAGCTTCCCAAAGAATTCAGAAAGATCACACAAAATAAGTCAAGTTACTGAGCTTCTCATTGTCCTACCCATTCAAAAGAGAATCAGTTTGATCTATGTGTGCCTTACACTATTGTTGACAGACAGACAGAACAATATGGCTACATTACCATTTAGATACACGTAGATTGGTGTGTGTAGGAAAAAAAATGAGTGAAATTATTTATTTAAATTAAATTTAAATCAATTCAATTAGTTATATAACAAAAATGAGTGAAACAATATACTTCAAACAGAAATAAATTCACTTTCATTTTTTAATGATAAAAATTATCTGATTAATTTAATAAAACTAACAACTGCTTTTTGATATAAAATATCTCTAAGGTAGAATATTAATTTCACATGTAGCTATATGGACATAAATTATTAGAAATATTCTGAATTAGCTGAGCTAGGCTGTGGTAATAAAAATGGCATTTCAATATTACTTGTGTTTACTATAGAAACATTAACAATAAACATGATTTATATGATTATTTTGTTGTAATTGAACTTTTATAATTATTTTAGGCATATATTCCAAATTGTAATATATATAGAGAGACATCCTGGAAAAACACATCATATGAGGCAACTCCACACTGTGGGAGGAACTCAGCTTCCCTAGACCTGTATGGACAGGCATTCCCTTACACACCTGCTTCTGAAACTCTCTAGACATGGGAAGTCACCTTCTTTACTGCTCCCCTCTGGCAGGCACTCGGTGTATGCATTATTTCACAGAGCACACCAGAATCCTGTCAATCTACTTGGCATCCAGCTCCATGTCCTACCATTTCTTATCAAAAACACCAAGCGGAGGTCAGGGAAGCGGCTTGGTTGATGAAGTGCTGCAGGCCATGCAGGCATGTGGACCTGACTTTGACCCCTCACATCAACATAAAAAGCCAAATGTGGTGGCACATACCTGCACTCCCAGTGCTGGAGAGGCAGAGACAGGTGGATCCCAGGGGCTGGCTAGCCAGCCAGTCCAGCCAATTGGTGAGCTCCAGGTTCAGTGAGAGACCCTGTCTCAAAAAATACGATGGACAGCAGTTGAGGAAGACACCCTACATTAACCCCTTATCTCCACACACATGTATGTTTATTGTACACATGTAACACAAATGAACACACACATACACACATCCCAAGCTCCCTTTATGGAGAATATTGTTTTTAGATATTAAAGGACATCTATTTGTTTGGAAATGCTCCTCATGTCAAGAATATGTCTGGAAGATTTCCTGCCTGTCAACATCTTCCTTTCTCAAGGTCTAGCTGAAACAGTTTTTCCTCTTGAGTCCCTCCCAAGTGCCCAGAAAGACTTCACAGGACTCTCTACCTTGGTGGCTCACAACAATCCATCCACACAGTATACCATCTGTGCTTTGTTGACTTTTAATAGAATGAGAGCTTATTGATGAAAATGATGCCTTAGCTAGATTCAATGTGAGAGTTACAATGACTGCTTA